>JAUZST010046280.1:0-25659 GCA_034779995.1 Parotocinclus haroldoi | reverse complement strand
ATATATATATATATATGGATATGATTTTGTTCTGTAGACTGCAGCATTTTACACCGTGTCATATTTTAATAAATATTTTCACACGTTTGATACTATATGTCTGTCACTCAGATTTTTATTTCCTATTCTAATTCTTAAGACCTTGGCCATTAAAGTGAGTTTTAATTCTCTGTACCTCTAGTTGTACTAATATTACCTTGCTGTCGTGTACAAAATGTTATTTTATACCATAGTCCTCAACAGGTAAGCGATTTATAGACATGAAATAGTTTTATTATGCTTACATTTGAGTCTGTAGAGAGTGGTTGAATTGCCGCATTACTGTGGTATGGAAATTGACTTCCAAGCCCTGATCTTCACCAAAAAGAAGCGCTGTGCTATCAAATGTCGGCCAATTGGTCAAGCTTAGAACTTGTGGTTGGTTGGCTGGTCTGGTTGATAGGTCAAGGGTGCTGGGTCCGGACTGGTCGCTTGAAATTAATGAGGTTGGTCAAGATTGTTGGGGCTAAAGGTCAAAGTTGCAGTCCAGTGGTTGACTGGTAGGTCAGTGTTATGTTTGAACTGTGGACCTTGGTTGCTTCCAGTGGTTCATTGATTGACTGACCAAGAGTGTGGCTGTTTGAGCTTGTTTGGTGGGTCAAGCTTTGATCAGTGAGCCAAGGTTGCTGGCACCCATTGCTTGCTGGCCAAATGTGGTTGGTAACACTTGGTTAGGACTAGTGATTGGTGGGATAAGTTAAGATTGGCTACTGATTGGTTGATAGCTCATGACTCTGGACAGTGGGGCTCATTCATGAAACGTGAGTGGAATGAATTTTGGCATCAATCGTTATTAAAACACTTTTTATTGTTAATGGCCATATTGATGTTCGTAGTCCCCAGTACAAACAAAATTTCCACCTGCTTCTGTCCATGCCTAAAGTATGTGTAACATTGGAAAGACCCCAAAAGTGTCATTGGGTATAACTTCCCTTTTACTCAAGTGTTGATAAAATTGTTGATTATTTAATACATTTAAATAGCAAACACAATAACAATCGACAAGCTCTCTGTTTCCTAATAGAGCCCGATATTCAGATGAGCATGGGCGTTTCTGAAATGGCGCATCCTTTCCTCAAGCCAAACGCAAACCAGACACACCAGACCATACATTCTCTGAGCATGTTATGTATTTCTTTTAAATAATCACTTATGCTAGCGGATGGGCGGCTGAAATGGTCCAGACGGCTAAACGTTGGTAGTGTGTTAGGAAGATGTTGTTTGCGGCAGGCCGCCTGAGAAATAAATGTAATAAATGCAATGTGAAAAAGGAAGGAATGACTGGTTCAGTGAAATCAAAGCCAAGTGACAACTGCTCTTTATGATAGTTCTATTGGTTTTGGCAAAGCATGCTTTTATTATTTACAAACAATTAATCGTACTAGTAAATTTTCTTCCTGCGATTGCAATTGGCGTGCAGTTATAAACCAAATGACAGCATACAGATATGATCATTTTGTCTGAAAATGGTACAAAGCCATTTGTAGATTGCTGCCATCACCAGGAGTAATAGTTACCTCACAAAAGGGTTTTACTAATAATGGGGCTTATTTGTTCATCAGGTTCGATTCAAATGTTGAACCATTTCCTCTTGACCTCAGACTGTTCTTGTAACCTGAAGAAACTGCATTTGTACATTATCTGAAATTTGCTGCCAAGCCTTTTTTAGAATCTGAAACCTCAAAAATTAAGTTGTCGATTAGACATTGTGTGCGATTTTTGCCGCAGATCCTCAGCCTTTTGTTATTTCTGAGCATGGATTATATTAATCGTATGGTAATTCCGAATGAACAAGCATGTGCCCCCGATTGACGAGTGATTAATATTGAGTTAAATAATACAAATCTGGTATATACACAGCGTTTGTGATTCTGTCTGACAATTTTCAGCAAGCCTATTTTAGTCATAATTTGCTCCTGCAGTGTTTGGATGGAAGCTGTCGGTGGGTTGTGTGGTTGGTCTTGTTTAGGGGGTGCGGTTGCTTGTAGTATGTAAACACTATACATTATTTCCTTTAAAATAAAAATTGCCCCTTGTTTTCTATTCAAGTGATATTCAGGCTGCATCATTTGGTAATATGTGTTCGGTTCAACACTGAAAGGTTTCCTTGGCACTTCTTCTGTTTCTCTTTGTCTCTCTCACATGGGATCGAATTGATTCCTGAATAGTGTAACAGGAATTGCTTGTTCTGAGCTTGTATCTGTATAACTTTTGTTGTGCTCACCTTGAGAGTTCCTCCAAATAGACACCCTCTCTAACCCTACAATACGCTCCATTGGACACACGTACACCGTGCAGGGATGCTGGTACAGATGCAGCAAACAGACTTTAAGCCACTGTAATTGCCTTGCTAATCCTGTAGCTGCAGCTGCTGACTCCAGCTGAGTCTGCACTGTGCGTAAGCCGTGCTGTCCCTCACGGAAACGTGGCACAAACTCAAACGGAGGATCCCTAGGCATGAATATGAGGTCCAAATGCAGAAAGTTTAATGTATGTGGCTCTCACCATGCCATAGCAATATAACCAGCATATAACTCAATTGGCAATTTATTATGAAAATCGACCCTCACCATGCCTCTTCTCCAGTTAGTAGAGTAATAATAATAATGGTAATCTCCTTCTCATAAACAGCTCAGCCTGGGACCCACCCCGCAGATAAGACACTCTCTGAATCCCATGAGCCTTTGGTTGTGCCATGTACTTACTGGGCAAACATCCGCTAATGTCATTTTGAGCCACGCCCATACCCTTGCTTGTTGATTGTAATTGTGTTTGCTATTTAAATGTATTAAATAATCCTTTTATCAACACTTGAATGAAAGTGAAGTTATATCTAATGACACTTTTGGGGTCTTTCCACGCAACCTTTACTGGCACTGAACTGAACAGCAGATAGCATCTCTTGTTTTTACAATCAATGTGGCTCAAATAGGGACATTTCTATGGTTGGCTAGTAAACAGTAGTGATTGATATTAATTAGACATAAAGTGGAGGGGCCACATGCCTGTTGTTGGCTCTACAGAAATAGTAGGATATAATATATTACTGTGTACATTGCGTGTGGGTTGGTGGCATCCTCTACTTTGAAAAGCTGTCACTGATATATGCAGTATATATCTGTACAAATGCGTAATCGGGTTATAGGTGTTATACATCATGTCATGTCAGTACTGTTGGCCATTTCGTTCTCTCCCTACATCTGATAGAATATTGGAATGAAGGTTTGCCCATTTTGTTTTAAGATAACAGTGCAGTTTTGTAAGCATTCAAAACAAGTCTACCTGTACCACAGTAGAGATTGTCATGTTGTCTAGCCTTAGCCTAATCTGTCTAAGCTCACAGATGCAAGTGCAGAAATGGACCTTAACGACCGCATTACATTCTGTTGAACATATAATTGACTGAAATGCACATTGACTGGACTAGGCATAATTACGTAGTCTTTTTTTTATGGCACTGTTATGTAAATATAAAAATCAGTTTCACAAGAACTGCAAGCAATGCTTCAGTGATGCAGCTGCAAAGTGTGAGTGGAATGAAACACTAACATCTACACAACATCTCTAATGCAAGAGCATTCTAGAAAATACAGTAAAGTACTGTTAAGATGAGAAAGACCCAATGCTCAAGAGGATGAAATGATGGCCCTGATACTACTGTTTGCATTGACAGGCATACATGTTAAAATGCTCTGATAGGCAGCACAGGGTTTCCATAAAGTCTGGTTTTATATCTGCATTAGATGCTGTTATGAGATTTATAGAAAGTACAAGGCTTTATCCACATTGCATGTGTCAGGCCTGGCGACTGCGCAGCTCATAATGAGATATCCAATAATTTTTGAAAGCAGTGTACATGCAGTGGGACAGACGATTAAATGAGTACTACTGGCAATAGGCAGATGCTAGCTTCTTACAAATAATTAGCAGAACAAACACCAGCAGCTTACAAAGCAAAAAAAAAACTCTCACGCTTTATGCAACTCTCATGAACAGTGGATTAGTCCAGTTGTAAGCTAATGAGGATGCGAGCACGCTACCGGGGAGATAGATCACACTCTCTGATATACCTAGAGATTTCAGAGCATATTTCAGACGGTAAGGCTAAATATTTGCTGGGACACCACTGCCTGCCCCAAGGAGTACCATATCCATGTATAACAAGCTGACTTGCAAATTGTTGAGAGACTATTAATAAAACACATGGCCTGATGAAACCATAGCCTCAGAATCTTGTGTAATTAAATTTCAGTTTAGCTTCAAGGTTGCCTCATCTGCTGTAGTGCAAACCTTCGGAGACTGAAATCTCACATCTGACCATGTGCCACCATTAACACAGTTAGGCTTTGAGGCCAATCAATGTGTAGGGCTTGCTGAATATTTGATAGAATGAAACAGGATGAAATCTCGTATGCACTGCAATTTTCCTTCACCGCTGTGAGCCAAATTGCCTCTGTGCATTGGCCTACAGCAGACGTCTTGTAGCTGCAGATAGAGAGTAATCTTCCTCAGGCCAATTTTCTTTCCGCTATCCAGGGATGAGCTGGGCCAAGCCGAGAGACCCACAACGTTGTGCATGCACATGGGAGCAGGGAGAAACCACACACAGCCTTTTGATACCGATCAGTGTTATTCCAGGTCTCGGGAGGCTCTTTATGCAACCGTAAACCAAACACATGCAAGCATGAGCAAAGTCTGGGGATTTAGAGATGGCAGGAGTGCAAGAGGCAGAGAGAGAATCACTTTCATTACAGTGAACAATTACAGATTTCAGGTGCTTATTTTCAGGAATGTAAGAATTTTCATTTAAAGTGACATAGTTTTGTCCATTGCTGCTAATTTCACAACTCTAACTTTACAGGTATGCACCATTTACCATCAATCATAATAACCATCTGTTCACTTTAAAACCACCGTCTTTAAAATAAAATTTGATCTATAAAATAATAAAAATGCGTCTTTTCACTCTTTTTAACTCAGCCATACACGCAGGTGAGAGTCCATCATTTATTTTAAAGTTCACTACCTTTTGTAACTCATTTCATGTATTTAGGAACGTTTTTGTAAGTAACTCATGTTTGTGTGTCTGTCTTTTCACTACTAATTTGTAAATGTGTAAAAATGTGTTTATAAGTTTAAAATTTGCCATCCTATTGTGAGTAGTACTCCTTCTTTTGTACCCACTATCTGTATTTTCTCCCCAACCTATAACAATATAAACTGTTTTACATTTACTCATTTGGCTTCCGGCAAATAAAATTATCACGTCCATCATGCCATCCTTTTGAGTGCCATGTATTTCCCCTAAGGGGTAACAGGGACGTGACAGTACAACACTGGGTTTTCTATGATTATTGTGAATTAATTTACAAATTATATGATTATATTATTACATAATGTTTATAACAATTTTCTTTTCCTTGATGCACTTGTGTGTTCTATTCATGTGCAAATTTTACAGAAGGTAATGCAGATGTTAAAAATGCATACCTGTTTACCTGCTGATTACGGTAAATTTGTAATTGCTGCCAAGCTGCAATTCCTATGCAAGTCCAATAACCTTCAGCTGTTTGAATTTAATAATAATATAATAATGTTAAAATATTGTATCAGTTCTACAGGAAGCCATTTTGGATAAAGTTATTTGCTAAATGCTGTACATTTGGTAGTGATGATGGCCCAGTAGCCAATGTTTGTACATTTCCATTCTTGTGGGGACCAAATCCCCTCAACACAATAGCAATACCCAAAAAATGGTTGTCGCGATATGTGGGTGGTCCTGGCAAAGTACATATTTAAAAAAAAAAAAAACTCTCCAAGCTGGGTATTAAGGGTATTTATTGAGCTACCATGCGTAGCTACCACTTGTTCTAATATCTGGTTAATACTCCGTAATTTGCATGCCAGTGGTAGATGTTACATTTACTCTTTATACAGTGTTACTGCTGCTAACACCTGGAATGGAGGCTAGGAGTCGAAGACCACAACATGCTTCTATTTTGTGTTTTCTTGAAATTGGCTGAAACCAGAATAACAATTTAGGTGAAATATCTATGCATTTAGAGTTTAGCTCCTCTTTTTTTACTGTAATGACAGCATTCAGTCAAGCTGGCATGACATTCACAAGTTTGTGCAAATATCTGATGATGTATGTTATTCCAGCTTAATTCTGCAATATTCCAAAGAGCATCTTGTGATGCTGCTGAATGCTACATCCTAAACCTTAAAGTGCCTCCATAAATGCCTGATGGGTCTTAGGTTGGAAAACTGTAGAGGAAAGTCCAAAACAATCAGCCCATCCCATCTTGACCCTACTTGCAAAGCTTTGTGTATTATTTAAGTGTATTTTGTGAACTTGTGTCGCTTACATCAAAGATTCCTTTGATTTCTTCTTAGTCAATGTGCATGTTTCTGGTCGAGATAATCTTCATTGATAACCTTCCAGCTTTGACAGTGAACATGCTCACCTAAGTGTGTTAAACATGCACCCAACATGGACCTGCTAACCCATGCGGCCAGTACATGCAGTCATTGATTCTCACTCAAGCCACTGTATCAGCTGGCTAATCAGAGACTCAGCAGCTGCCAGGTCTTATTACAGTCTGATTGTGGATCTGATAGCTGTAGTTTGTATTGCACTGACCTTTAGCAGAGTCTTACACAGAGCTGGTTCCACTCACACTGTCTAGGAGGGGCAGCAACTTGATGTTGAGAAAGCTTTGGCCTGTGCATTCGCCTGTGAGAAAATCTAAAAACGTGGTATTATTGTTTTATGCTATGGATTCATATTCTGCTTGGATTCCATTATTTTTGACTAGACAAGGACGCTTATGAACTTAATTCTGGTTTCTGGTCTCATACAGGGGAGTATGCATTCCTAATGTGAACATGATTTCTCTCAAAATGTCTTTCTTATGTGTCTCAAGGAGATTTTGCCATTTAGACTCTTTTATATTAGTGCTTTCTCTCTCTCTCTCTCTCTCTCTCTCTCTCTCTCTCTCTCTCATATGTGTGTATGTATATAAAAAAATTGTAGTTCCAAGGTTAAAAGGTTCATCCTTGGTGTTGTGTATTTGCGAACCTATTTAGTTGAGCAAAATAAAACCATTTCATCCACCCCTTTACACTTGGTAATTTAAACATGTGCTTTTGATTTCTCTCATTTTATAGCTATTTATATCTATCTATCAGATCTGACCAGTAAGGCCAGTAAAGTAAGATCACTAATATTGCACTGTTCCCACATTTATTTAATCACGCTCATTTTCTATGCCTTTTCAGATTTGACCGCAGATGTTACCAATTTGCAAAATCATAACACTCGCTTTTTGCCAGTCAGACCACAGAAACCATAGTTATGATACCAAATTGTTTTAAATATACAGGAAAACATCAAATTGCTCCATGCAAAACAAACATGTATATATGCCAAATATGTTTTTTTCCAATTTACTACTGCAGTCAGTACCCTGCTGTCCGTCTCTTTACTGTTTAACTGCCTTTCTGATACATTTTAACGGATGGCTAAATGCTCTAAGATGCATCCACTGTGCTGGCATCTCATCAGAACCTGCTCGCCACGGTAGCTGCAGCATAAGCGAAAGTCGGTCTCGGGTGTTTGGACTCTGAACCAGCCGGAGCGTGAACTGCTTTTCACTAGCAGCCTGGAGAGTTGCTGACAGCCATTTTTATTCACTGTCTGACCTATAAAACTTCCAAAAACACACCAAAGCCATCTTCAGCTCTAGAGATCGAATATTGGAGCCTGAATGAGACCTAAAATCCATCCGCTACAATTCTTAATCGGGTTCTACGACATGTCAAAGTGACTGATTTACCCCTCCCTGTAAGCTCAATTAGATCTCTGGAGTTTAATATGTGTTTGTTATATAACACACACACACAAAGATATGTAACCATACCTCAAATTAGCCCAGTAGCACCTGTGTTAATGAAGAACTCCTCAAAAAACATGAGGAATCATAAGAGGAAACAGGCTCAATAGGTAAACTTGTCTTTGTATTAAATAGTATGTTATACATTTTGTGACAGTGGTTTCCGTAATATATGTCTGGATGTTAACAATGAGACAAGTTTATATTTAATAGTAGATGAAGTTGTGGACAAGAATAAAATACTAAATTAAGTATGGGAGTTTGGTTCCTATCTCTGTCGCTCCTTGGTCAGAGCGAAACTGTTTACGGAACCATGTGCTGGACTGGGCAATAATCCAAGGTGTACCTACATCTCTGAACATGTTTGATTTCCGAATTGGACTCCAGAACTATCCCTGTGACCTTGAGCAGGATAAATGAGGGTGAGAAACTGTTGCACTTGAGCAATAGCAGCTTTATCAGGATGTCAAGTTGACCCTTCTGTATTCTGAAGACGTTTGATCAGGAATGTTTGTTTTTTTTTTGAGGGAAGGAGAAGATATGCTAAAGCTCACAAAGATTGGAATGAAGATCAGTGGAACAGAGTTTGATTTGTTTACAATATGTTTATAAGCAGCTACAAAATAAAAAAAAATTTGAACACCAAGCCACAGAACTTGCATTGGTATGACGATTATAAAGAGAAAATTATATATACAACATTCAAAAAGACCCTTTACAAAAGTAAACCGCTTAGAGTAGGGCTTTGTATTCTTCGTAGTAGACATTGATTGATTTGGGTAAAAAGAAGAAAGATACAAATAAGGGAAAGGAACCATAGAGGGCACATTTAAGGATTTACTGCAGTTTCAGTCTTCACTTAAGACACTCAAGTCTTCAGGAGCTGGTTGAAGACAGCATGAGACTCAGTCATTGGGACATCCAATGGAAGTTCATTCTACCACCTGGGTACCAGTACAGACAAGACTCCTTGATGTTTTTTCTTCTTTTAGACATGATGGGTGGCTTCAGTCAAGCTTCAACTCTCTTGTACTTTGTTCCACTTCCCTATATCCATAGGCATTTGAAACAATCCTCTGATGTGTTGCAAGAGTAGTGGAGTTATTTTGTGTGCATATGCGCTCTGCTCGCCTATTTCATCGCTCTTTGGAATAATGAATTTCAGTTCTGTCAGTTGAGACAGTTTCAAGCCTTAAAGCATGACCGTTTTATAAAAGTCATTTAAAATCAATCTTTTACTTTTTGCAGAGTTTGTGAACCTGTTTACTCTCGGAGTGCTTATTTATCTGCCTTACTTTTCTTAAATATGACTTGACCTCACGTATGATTGCACAGAAAGTGTAAGTAAGCATTGTTTTGTCTGTGTACCTGTATAAAGTCACTGACATTTTATTAGAAACACCTACTCATTCTTGCGAATTATCCAATACCTTATCAGGCCCTTTGTGTGCTAGCAGTACGATTAATCAAATCAAATAACTTCACAATTTAAACAGTCACTTTTAGAATTGGGAAATGCCAGTGATATTGACTGTGGCTTGATTGTCGATACTAGACTGGCTGGTTTGAGTGTTTTTGTAACACCTGGAATTTTCACATTCGGCAGTCTCTATAGCTATTCAGTAGAGTGCATTGCAGGACTAAATATCCAGTATCCACCAGTTCTACAGATGGAAACGGAGGCCAGACTGGTTCGATCTGATAGGCTATTATCTGTAACACCGATAACCACCGAATACAACTGTGGTGAAAAGCTTCAAACCTTGCGGCAGGTGGATAAAAACAGAAGACCACATTTTGTTCCACTTCTTTCAACCCAGAACAGGAAGTTGAGACTGCAGTGATCACATACTACAAACTGAACAGCTGAAAACTAAAAGACAACCTTGCCTTTTCCGATGAATCTACTATTTTGCCGTTGTGCACAGATAGCAGGGTCAGAATTGTCTTATGTACACAGTCCTGGGTGGTGAAGGTGCCATAAAGTTGTGGGGAATATCTACTTGGCACTTTGACCTCATTTATTTCAATCCAGAATCACTTGAATGCCAGCTGACCATGCGTTCCGCTTCAACTATGTCTTTGTCAAAAAGCAAATGTCTGAAAAAAGCAAAAACTCTGATCGACAGTGAGCCAGTCCATTGCAGGGCGCACACGTATGCACTAGGAGACTTTATAAAAGCCAATTAACCTAACATATGCCAGTGAAATGTGAATGAGATCCGAAAAGAAATCCACACAGACACTGGGAGAACATGCAAACTCCACATAGCAGCAGATGGGCATGGACACAAACCACAGTCTCTGGAGTTGTGAGGTGACAGCACTGATCTTGAGCATTCTGCCACTTGCCATTAAAGTATATGGGTTTAAAGTATATGGGTCTAAGTAATTAGAAAATCATCAGTGGAATTGTTTTTATACTCTAAATATTCCCCAAGTGCTGTGTAGTTTTAAGGCAGCATAAACAGTCTTTGACTCTAGGTGTTTTGGCTCAAGATTTTTTCAATGTCATGTCCTTGGAAAGGATTAGCTCTGGTCATGGACACAGTTGCTCAGACACAGTAAGTGTTCAGAGAGCCGAGACCTAGCTGAACCCAACCCTAGATGGGGCACCAAATCCATCGCATGACTGCACTGAGTATCACTGGAGCTCTGAGGCCACGGCGATAACCACTTGCACCAATTCTACTTTATGAATAGGTTCAGTCTGGTTATACTGTAGTTGTAAGTTCTAAAAAAATAGATTTAATTTAATTTAGATTGGATATACTATTGTTTCAGCTGTGGTACCAGTTCTATAATCATATCAAATTATTTATTTGGTCTCCTTATTAGAATACAAAACTTGCAGTACATACAGCTAGAAGCTTCATAAGAACACCAAGCTGGTCTTTCTGTGGTCTGAAGAAGCTTGAACAGGAATTGTCTTTTTTAAGGGTAGTAGCAGTTTGAGAGTAAAACCGAGAGTAAAGTGGTCAAATTGTCCTCAAAATCCATAGTAGAACTGAGCAATAATTAATGGTCAGTTCATAGTCAAGTTGGCTATTCATAGTCACCCACGTTTACACTTACAGTTCTATGGAAATTGACAGTAAAACCATGAAGTGGATAAATTACCATCAGCAATTGATAGTAGAACTGTGGACTTTATGGTTAAACAATGAAAGTTCACAATAAAACTGTCAAGCTCTTTAGACTATGAAATCTCACAGGTAATTTTTTTTCTGGGGAAAGACAATTTTTGGAAGGGAAACGGGTGAAAAGGCCAAGATATGCTAAAGCTCACAAAGACTGGAATGAAGATTGGTGGAATTACATATTATGTGAGACAAATCTAAGTTTTATAAGTTTTATATTTTTTTTGCTTCAATTGTTGACCATGTGTTGCTAAAACAACAAATGGTGGCCTACGACAATAATATATATACACCTACATGGCTCTTTACAAAAAAGCGTCCTGCTAATTGCTTTTGAATGACTCTAAAAATCACTTATTCTTACATATACTGAGTAAAAATTATGATCCGTTTCTTCAGCTTATCACATCTAAAACTTAATTAGGTTCAGGGAACCTAATCCCTTTTTTTAATGATTCATCTTGGGTGAGATTATCGGAAAGTGTCTTTCAAACGTGATAAATCAAGGCTCTCCTAATTTCATGGGCCTAGCTGTTTGCTCTGCCGCAAGTCGTCAGCACTTGAATCGCTAAAGCTCAGTCCGGGATGTTCTCCCTCCTCATTTGTCTGTCCCTAGGTGTTCCGTCTGGTCCGCGAAACGTCATTTCAGTCGTAAACGAGACATCTGTGACCCTGGAGTGGCATGCACCACGTGAGACCGGGGGCCGCCATGACGTCGTCTACAACATTGTGTGTAAGAAGTGCAGCACAGAGCGGCGTGCGTGCTCGCACTGTGACGACAGCGTGGAGTTTTTGCCACGCCAGCTGGGCCTCACTGACACGCGTGTGTTCATCAGCAATCTGTGGGCACACACGCTCTACACGTTCGAGATCCAGGCTGTCAGCGGGGTGACCAACAAAAGTCCGTACCCGGCCCAGCATGTTTCCGTCGACATCACCACCAATCAGGCCGGTAAGATGGCATCATTTTATGGTTTCGCATCAATCGTGGATATAAAGCTTGCTTTTCTTGCTGTGCCACCATTTCAGATTTAGAGTTAACCCTTTACTCCTGTTTATTGATTATTTTAATGTACTAAATGAGCAGTGACAGATGTTGAATGGTAATCCCCAAGGCTCAATTCTGGGTCCAGTCCCCTTCAACCTTTGCATTGGATTTATAGGTTATTAATTAGGCAGATGCAGTGTAATATCAATACCATACAATTTGTATTAGGTGTACATACAATCATACTCTTTACAGTGCATTATGTAATGATTTGGCATCCGTCTTGACTATAAACTTGTTTTTACCCTTTAAATTTGGGTGCTGCAGCTCAACGTCTCAGTGTCCAGTGAATTCTCTGACACGCTTCAGACACGCAAGGCTCAGTTATTTGTCCAGGCCTGTTTCGAATTCGGAATTTTTGAATGAGGCACTTATACACAGGTATAGGGGCACTTTAGGACAGGGAAGGCCGGATATTAGCATATTATACAATAACACTGGACTATTGAATTTTTTACATTGGAACATAACAAATAATGATTCTGACAAATATAGCACTGTGAAAAAGTTGTTTTAGCAGTGGCGTAATGACCATATATAACGTATTGTCGGTGGACTGAAAAAAAATCAAATGTGGATTCTTCACTGTCTAACGTTTTTTAACACAACTTCACTACATTAGATTTAGCATATCTTAGCCTTTTCACCATGCCTTCTGATTAAGTGCTTTAAATGTTGCTATTGCTGTTGCTATAGTGTAAGGGTAGGTCACACTAAATACTGCCCACTGTAGCCTTTATAAGCTGTTCAGATTTTTTTAGTCTTGTAATACAAATGTGCTACAAACACGGTTTAGTTTTTGGTTTAGATGATCAAGTTACCAAAAACATCTACTGAGAGACACAGTGGCAGGAAATAACTCTGTTAGATTCAAAATTACAAGTAGAAACCTTGAACCTTTTGAAACAACCGCTTCTTGTGTAAATGGATTTTTGTGACTAAGTGATGAACTGATTTAGTCAAGATTCCAACAGATGAGAGACTGCATAATCGGGAATTCCAGTCAGTGCTTCTGTAGTGTGCAATCCAATCTGTCATAGTGACAAGATAAAAGATTATAAGCCAGACTCTTGAGTAATAGGGAGTAGCCTGATTTGAAGATGTATGCAACACTAACTTGAGAAAACACCCGCTGGATTTTTTTATGACTCTCGTTTAGTATCTGATCTAGTTGTGTCAGGACGGGACTACAATATTTCCTAACTGTCACCTCCATTTTTCATATTCAGGTCATTTGTCCCAGATGGCTTGATTTAGGGACCAGGAAGGAAGCGACTCTTGCAAAGGTGTAGTGGAAGGTCAGGTGGATTTGGTTTCCAGCTGAAGTTCGCCGTGTAGTCACTGTACTCCTTATTTCTTTAAATTTGCAGCAGGGGTGGGCGATACTGACGAAAATTAAATCTATAGTTCTATCATGTTCATTCTATCGATGACATCTTTCAGAAATTTTTAAGGAATACAGTAGGGAATATAGGTCTCGTTTAACTGCTCGATACTGAAGCATTTAAGGAAAAACTGTGGCACATAAACTGCAGGTTTCACAATTTGCCACAGCAGATTTATGGCCAAGCAGAATATCTGTGCCATACCTGTCCTTGACAGTGTGTTTCATAGAAAAGTGTATTATAATCTTTATTCTGTGCATTGTAGTTCATTCCCAGATGGTGAAATAAGTTTATTTCCGACGGTTTTACAGGTTGCTGTCTTAATAGCAGCTCAGTCTATTCAAAGCTAAACCATCTCCATACGAGTGGGTACGAGTCACATCCGGAAACTTACACTGCTCACAAAAATTAAGTAATATTTAATTATAGGAGACTTCATTTTGAAGTATCCCCTCATTTCTATGAGCACTATATTTTAAATAATGTACATTTTAAGGCTGATGGTATGTATTTTGTCTCCTGACATCGTTTGTTCACTCATTTTTAATTTCAGTCATGTGCTGAAAGGTGAATCCACCTTCTGCCCAACCTTCCATTTTTTATTTGCCCATCTGTCTTTTCTTTCGCTCAGGCTGCTTTGCATCGTCTCTCCTCATGTTCTTTCCTCTTCTTGTCTCGTGTTTCCTTTCTATTTCCTTCTCAGCAGATGATCCGTCTTATTTTTTCTTGTCTCCTCTCTCATTTCCACGTTTTTTTTCTGTACTCTTTTCTATTCTCTCTCAGCTTTCCTTACTTTACCTGTTCATTTCACTTCAGTTCACTAGCCTGTTCCATTCTCATTAAGTAACCTCGTCTCTTATCACTCCACATCTTGATCTTTTCTCTTCTTATCAATTTTCAGGCCATATTGCCTCACATTTTCTCCCCATTTGTCTCTACACATATTTCTTCTCTTACTGCCTTCCCATTTAATCAAATGTCATCTCTGTTCTTGTCTTGTCTCATTATATCTCTTGCCGTTTACTCAGTTTCCTTTTTTTTCCCTTTTATTTTCTGTTATGTCTCTGTTGATTTTGTCACTTTGCCACTTGCATTCCTTGCACTAGCTTTCCTTGTCTTGTTCTTCTCTTCTCTTCTCTTCTCTTCTCGTGTCATTTTAGGCTAAGAATTGAGCATGCATATTATTAAGTGAATCATAGGTTACATGAGCTTTATCAGTTTTGGGGTCAATTGGAGGTTCTGTGTGCACAGGATGAGGAGGATGAACTGGTGGATCTGATGGTCTATTTCTGTGGAATGTTCTTCAGTTTGCATAATATAGTGTAATTGTGCTATTTTTGTTACATTGCATATTTGTATTATGTGTTGTATGTAAATCATTTTAATATTTTGGATCAAAAATAGTCAAAGTGTGGTTCACGTCTCTCTTCTACTCTGTTGTTTTTGATGTCTCATTGTTTTCCCCTTTTTCTTTCTCTTTTCTTTTCTCGTTTCTAATTTTGTATCTTTTCTGCCGTATTGCATGGTCTAATTTATTCTTCTTTGGTCTCTCCTTTCATGCCCATTCACATGCTCTCCAGCTTGTTGTCTTATATCTTCCCACCCATTTTATCTTGTCTTCTCTTTCTTCATCTACACGTCTTGTTCCCATCTGTTCTTGTAACAGCCTTGTCTCTTATGCTGACATTTCATCTTCTCCTCATATCTCTTTCCATGTCTGTCTCTTACCTAACAAGATGGACTCCTTCCCTCTCTCCTTTTTACATTTTACCATCTCATTCCAACTTCTCAGCTTACGTATATCTGTAATATTTGAATCTTACTTTCCTGTTACCTAACTTATTTGTTTCATTTTATTTTCTCAATTTCTCACCTCATCTCACCTTATCTCCTTGTTCTCCTTGGTTTCTTCCCATCAGATGATCCCCGCTACCCTCTTTTTTGTCTTTTCTGTTGTCGTCTGCTTTCTCCTCCTTAATTCCATTTCCCTATCCCATGAGCACACAACCAGTCCAAAACGACTTATAATCCCCAAGATATTGTGGGTTAAGGGCCTTGTTTAACCGTCTGGTCCAGAGTCCAGTACCTGAACTGATAAGCAGTCCACACTTTTCAACTGCTTTCTAGCTTTTGTTTCATCTTCACTCTCGACTTCTGTGTTCTAGTAATGTCTCATTGTCTTTTATCATCTTGTCTAATATAATCGTGTCTCCCTTTGTCTCTGATCTCATCTCTTTTAGCCTTTCTTTAACTCTATTTTCATCTTTAGATGTCTCTATTTACCTGTGTCCTTGTCCCTTTTCCCTCCCTTTCCTCGTCTCATTTTATGCACTCATCTAATCTCACCTCTTCTCATGTTGTCTATTTTTCAGTCTCTACTCTTCCACTTTTCCTTTCATCTCTTATTCATCCTATACATCCCCTTCCCTTTCTCTTCATGCCTGTGTCACTTTTTATTTCATGTTTCTTATCTTTCAGTACAAAGTATTGTGATCACATCCTGCTTATCTTCTTATCTTGTCTCGTTACTGCTCTTGCATGTCTGAGTAGTACAATGCAGCAGAAGTTTTCTTTAATTTGTAAATAAGATCTGCAAGGGGGGGAGCCACACTAAACGTTTTAAAAATGACAACAGAAACTGCTACATTTCCTCCTTAAATTTAAGCTGAAGCTTGTGGATAGTTCAGTGTGCAGACTTTACCAACACGGGCACTTCGTGATGTGGTTTGTTTATGGAGTGTGGCACAGAAAGAACTTTTCCTATCTAAGAAGATTTTCCTATTTTATTTACACTTCACATGCACGCTTTGATAAGAGGTGCCGCTGAGCGGTTTGGTCTGTGCCAAGATCTGTCAGAAATGGGCTCGCTTCCTGTTTGTTGTTCCTCTGCTCTGTGTAAATAAGGGGTTTTATCTGTTTGCTTAGGTGCACAAAGGTAGAAAATGGGCTTTTAGGGAAAAAAAGAAAACTTGTAATGACACTTTCAGTGATTATGCACTAACGTCATGCTGCTAATGTCACAACAAAGTAAAAATGTGGAGTGTGTTAACTTTGTTTTGTAGAATAAATGGTCAGACATCTTTAGTTTAGTACATGCATGCTCACATTTAATTCCAACGGCTCTACGGGGATGAAAAGTCTTTGAGGTCTGGGGCAGTGCATGCTAAATAGTTTTGACATTTCCAGCTAACTGCAACCCCCCTGGTTTGGATTTGAAATGCCAAAATATCATTTTCGGAGCATATCCAGATGGTGTATTGTATTACTTATTATTTTTTGTTACCGTGCTCCAGCAGAATTGCGTTCTGTATATCATACCTCCGTTTTCTCTGGGGAGCAGCTAGTGTTGACCGAGCGGAACATTTAAATGAGGAGCCTTTGTTTCTTTCTATTCCTTATGCTTTGATTAGATTGTATTGTTTTTATGCATTGTAGGAGTTTTTAAGAGGTACATGGTATTCTGATTATGTTCTTCTTAATGTTGGTTGCTAAGGTCTTGCTGCTTTAAATAATGCAACAGCATATGTTCTAATTGTCCAATTTATCAGGTATGCCTTATTGAGCTATTACTGTTCCATGATGCTCTCCATTATATTTCAAATATAGATTTCATTTTCTGCTTTGCACAGATTGGTAACCAACATCCCAATTCAATATCGGAACGAGACCAGGATAGTTGAACTTGCAGCTATTCCTGTCTATATTCCTGTGTCAAGGGAAGTCACTGGACTCAACTGTGTGATTGCTAATCGGGCCTGAGCACAGAACAAATCCTCTTGTACATCATTGCTTAATAATTGCATATGAGCGGGCATAGAGTCAAAGTATTTGATATTGAAATTGAAAGAAAGCACTGTTGCAGATCGCAGGGAGGCGGGGATAATCATGCTCCAATGCGACTCAAGGCAACTGGGCTCAGAGTGAGCATACCCTAACTCTGATCGGATGGAATTCAGTTAAAAAAATCAGTGAGTAGAGTTAGAGTCTGAAAACCTTCCAAGTTGTTGCATTCTGAACCTGCTACGGGAGTCTGCTGTTGTGCAACTGCCACTGAGTAGTTGTAGTAGTAGTAGTAGCTGCAGTAGTAGTTTAATCCAGAAGTGACAAAATACTAGGCAAGCACTTGATAGTTTTCGGTCTGGAGAGCCAAGTGTGTTTCAGGCAGCACGGTTGTATAATGGTTAGTGGCCTCACAGCTTCAGTTTCCCTGATTCGATCCTGACTAACCTTGTTAAACCATGGTTGAGTGTAAGGCCCTTTGAAAGCCAAACTGCTTTTTTTTCTCCAATAGACATAACTGCAACCTTATTTGCTAGTTGGGTTGAATTCTATTAAGGCAAGTTGAGGTTAATTCCTATAAAGGCCATCATGGAGGCATTAACCAAGTCTAAATGGCTACTAATTAAAGTTAAGCCATCAGTGTATGGTCCTGCTGACCAACATATCAAGGATTACTATTAGTACTATTTTTAAGTATACACTCGCTGATCAGAGTACACCTCGTTTTTATACTTACTGTCCATTTGATCAATTGGCACTTCTACAATTTCACAATTACAGACTGTAGCACATCTGTTTCTCAAGCGTTGTTAGTGCTCTTTACTCGCTGGTTATCAGGACCCCCACAGGACCAGCACAGGTCAGGTACAATTTGGATGGTGGATTTTTTTCAGTACTATTATTTTCAGTGGACTATTTTCAGACACTGTAATGGTGGTGGTCTGTGTTTAGATTAGAGGATGACTAACACACAGTGTGCAAGAACAGATGAGCTACTTTCGCTACAGGAGTGTGCAAAACTCTAGCAGCACTGCTGTGTCTTATGCACTCATATCAGCACAACACACACTAAGTCACCACCAATAAGTTTACTGTGAACTGTGGTGACTTAGTAGTTAAGGTACTGGATTATGGACCAGGATTCAAATCCCACTTCCGATACGGTTGGGTCCCTGAGCAAGGCCCTTAACCTACAATTGCGTGGATTGTAAAACTGTATTAATTGTAAGTCACTCTGGATAATACTAAATGACATAAATGTAAGTTCAGGTATAATTGTATGAAGTCAGTGCAGTTCCAGCCTTCTGATCAAACTCAAACTAATTTCAGCAGTTGTGCCATGTCATATTGATCACAAGCCAGCAGATAATCTGTTGCACTTCTTTACCGTTTATATCAAATTTCTCTAATTCTCATCCCTATGGCAAATCAATATCAGCCAAGCGTACCACATCAAAAGAAGCATCCTAAATATGGAATCAACCCCTGCTGGCTTTATCCTGTGAACGGGCTTTTGAAATCCAACCTTGGTGCACTTTTTGTATTTTAATTAGGTCTACAGCATCCATTAGCAGCTGCTTTTATGGTTTGAGTTTATGGTGCAGTCTGAAGCTGATTATGAGATTGACAGTAATGCTCTGGAGGCTTTTTTGTACACTTGAAATGGAGCACTATGTATGTCATTCCACTTTTATGTTGCTTTATCGTATAGGATAAGAATTAATCCCCCCCCATTCTTCCCGATGTCATTCCCCTAGACGTAGATGAAACTCTTGTAGCATCAAAACTGATCAAATATCGCATAAAATAAAATAAAATAAAATTACTTTTCTCTTGTTAAACATGCAGTATTATGTTTGATTCTGGAAATAATGTCTAGTGAGTTGTTTTAAGTGGGTGGGTGCTGGCATCCAAATCTAATATTGTACCAGCTTTACATTAAAAGTGTTTAGCAGATGACCTTACCTAGAGTAAATTACAACTGGTACTAGCTTATGCTAGCTATTGGGAATTAGGAGTCTTGCTTAAGGACCCAGCAGTGATAGCTTGTCAGAGGTGGGACCGCTAGGCCTCCACAGTCCTGCCGGTATTGCTGGTATATTTATCAGAGTGAGACACACAAATTTGTCTCTTATTATTGTGAGGACCCTCATCTGTCATACGGTGGTCAATTAATGCTACACTTAACCTAACTTCTAACTTAGTAACCTAAGGAAAATCTCTTAATTTGGTTGGTTTTACAAAAACAGTTACATTTTTGTAAAAACAAAAAACCTAAACAAAAACAGCATGGTTTCCTCATGGGAGAATGAGAGCCGCATCATCCCACATAGTTCCTCTTTTTATCACATTTTGGCTGTTTCATTACATTCTGCTGTCCTGAGAATATTCCCCTTCTTTTCGAGAGCAGTTTACTTGACCATTGCCCTTTATTACTACCTGGATTCCGGTCCACCAGCCTTTCTATCGTTGGTTGGTAGTAGTGTTTCCCCTGTGTGCCTTCTATTTAGGGTTAGAGTTAGTTATTCATATTTCTGATAGAGGTTTGCAGCGTCCATTGTTGGTGTTCCCAGTTAGGTGTATATTCTCGATTTCAATTTGTTTATAATGTCGTTTATATTTAAGCCAGCTTGTATTTTGTAGCTCTGTCATGTTTGTGTGGTTTGTTATTGGTTATTTACTTAACACTGCATGTTCACTTAGCATTGTCTAGAGCACTAGAGCTAGCGAGCTGTTTGGGTACTGTCACGAATCGCCGGGGTGACAAAGCGATTTCGGGGAAAAACGGAGAGGGTGAATGTAAACGCAAGTGAGGTTTTTTATTATTTACAGTGCAAAACACAGAGACAGGGTGAACGGTATATACAGAAAACACAAAAGGTAAATCCAGACTAACGGGAAAAAATGAGCGAGAGGAATCGGGATCGGACCAGAAGGATAGTAGAACAGTAACTCTAGGAAAAGACAAAAACCAGCCACAAAGCAAAGGCGGATCAGGGTTTAAATAGAGGAAGAAGGGTGAATGTCGGCAGCGCCACCCACAGTGTGGGAGGTTCCCAGGGAGAAGGCAGCCGGCGAGATTGCCGGGATCTCATCCTAACAGGTACAACAAGGTGTTTGGCCTATGTGTGTTTTACTGGGAAAGGGTCTTCCCTTGTTGTGCTTTATTAACTATATTTTTTCATTTTGTTTTCTTTGAATACGTCTGTCTCTCTTGCTTCTTTGTACTCCTGATACTAAATGTGAACTGGGTTCAACAACACACCCAGAACTTTAGCCTACCTGCTGTCACAGGTGTTGAATATCCACAGTGGTTAAAGTGCTAACCATAAATCCATTTCTTACCTGGAAGTATCAAGCACCAAACATGGCCTCAGTGTTGCTACTGCTATTGCTAGTGTGAGGGATGGGAAAAGGCATGGGCAGAATTTCTGATATAGAAGCATTAGAGAGAGCATCCTTGATTGGCCAATCTATTATTCAGTTAATCGTTTATCAATAATATGAAGACAATTCATAATAAAAAAAGCCGTATCAATTCCACAGTTTCATGCAATATTATTAACTTATTTAAAACCTCGTGTTTTTTTTTTATTATTCTAATCTTGCTTTCCGTTTCAAATCTTTTCACCATGCTATTCAGCATTAACTATGGGGGGGCTGTGGCAGCAACCATCTTTACACACCTGTGGTTTTTAGTGTTTGATTGCAAAGAACGGCTTCCTGATTACATACGTCTTTCACTACTTTTATTTTCCACCTTGTGTAGAAAACGTGCCATTTAGTTAGTCTAGCGCATGTTCATGTGTTGTTACATCGGTATAGCATTTTAATAAGGGTACAGCAAAATAGTGTATAACTACAAATAAGTATTTATTGGACAGGGAATGGAACCGTATTACATTTAATGGTGACCACTGACCGTTCTACAGAGTAGCAGTTCCCTCAGCAGCTGCTCTTAATGAAAAACTAAGTGATTTGGCTGTTGTTACTCCTGTTGTCTATTGCAGAATGGTGGAAGGACAGAGGATGAATAGGTCTTATTATTTGGCAGCTCGCTGGGCGTTTGTATGTCACGCTCTAAATGGGGCTCTTGACAGATATACGTTTAAAAGCACAGGTAGTCTCCATTGTTAAGGCATGACATGGAAAATGAGTTCTGCTTTTAAGCAGCACTTGCAGCGCTTACATGCTTAGAACCTATGCTAATTGCCCTCGTCCTGTCACCAGTGTAGTACTCAAAGTGTGTGGACCTTTAATTCTTAGCCCCATAGATATGTGTTTGGGGGAAGGGAGAGTTCATGCATCTTAAGAGTAACATAATCAAATTGTAATTATACATCAGATTTATGAGTAGGGATTGATGTGTTGAATATTAATTGATTTTTAGCCCTCCATCTTACATGGATCTTAGGCTTTTTGCTGTAACTTGGATAAAGGAACTAAAGAAAGGACGTTTGTATCAATCCATCCTGACTGCATGAAGTCTGTTCATCCATTTGTTGTTCTCTAGATTGATCCAGCTTTTATTTACTTAATCTCAACTTAAGTATATGTAGGCTTCTCTGGGAAAATAGGATCAAGGTTTCTGCATTACAGTTTCTCCTTGCCCTCGTCATGGAAAACTTTCAGAGATACAGCTGGAAACACGAATCATCATTGGCAAGTGATTGAACTATCACAGAAGCCAAAAATGAATTGATAGACAGTATTATGAACATGGAAGATCAGCCAAATTAAACAGAGACGAGTGAATGTGAAGCAGTTTATACAGTTTTATATATATATATATATATATATATGTGTGTGTGTGTAGATAGATAGATATAGATTTTAGAATATATACAGGTAGTGGGAGTACTACACATAATAGGACAGGCACATCCACTTACTGTTTGTATTTTCAGTCTAAAATGTGCAAATATATCTCAAACTTCTTGACTCACAAGGTATATAAACAGCGATGAAGCCTCTTCTTGTTCTTTCTCTTCGAAAGCCATGCGTTCTGTTTATTTTCCCATTTCTTCTCTCTACATAAGCCCTCCAGATAATTTAATTACACAGGTAACAAAACCCTCTAAGGATGTCTGCTCCACAATTCCAATAAGTAGGGTAAAAGAAGTAAGTGGTAGAAGTACAAGCTGTAAAAAATTAACAAGATTTGTGTTTATTATTATAATTACTCATAATTGTTAAGACCTTGATGGTTAAAGTGAGTGGATGTTGATCAGATTACTCATCCATGTACACCTATACTAGATGCACAGCTGCATGGCTGTTCTATAGTGTGACAATGCATAGAACTCATGGGCAGATCTTGTGATGATGTTTTCTTCCATTTGCAGTTTAAAGCTCAATGAAGCATTGCAATAAATGACAGGCTTTGGGCTTTAACACTTTGTAATCCCATTCTGTAAACTCATGACTGAGCTTTTATTGCCTCTAGTCGTTTCCACTTGGCAGCATCCTATGCCACCACCACACTGGAGGTCACCAAGCCCTTCAGTACTAACAAGTGTGCTGACAGTGCTTGGTTTTATGGCATGCTTGTATGCTTGCTCTTATTCACCCATGAGCAAACTCTGCGGTTTACTGATGCATCACAGCCAGACAAGTGTTTATTCTGATAAACACTGCTGCTATGGAGAGCTTTGTTTTCATGAATATTAAGACTGTGATATTTGGCAGGATAAATTCACTTTCTGGGTTGCTCATTAAAAGCCTTACAGAAAAGTAGTCATGATATTTAGCATGTAGTTATATATGTGCATCAGATAAGGAGACAGGAGAATGTTAAGGAGACACGTTGATCTTGTGTTGGTGGTTGGTGTTAGTTTCAAAAGCGTTTTTCTTCTTCTTAAAGAAAATGATTAAAGATATTGTGGCCGTTTGTTTGTTTTCGTGATAGAGATTCTATCCAGCATTTAAAGGTGACTAATCAAGATCCCCTTAAAACAGAGTAAATGCTCTGTGGGCACTGTGGTGGCCTAGTGGGTAAGACACTGGTCAATGGATCAGAAGGTCCAGGGTCCAGGGTTCCTACTGTAACCCACAATTCAGGATACCCAGGGCTCGGCTGTGACCGAGGGAGGTGCAGGGTTCCTATTGTTTGTTCCTTGAGCAAGGCCCTTAACCCATAAGTGCTTAAATTGCAAGATTGTATCAATTGTAAGTCGCTAACGTAAATGTAAATGCTGTGTATGGAACTGGCATTGGTTGTTGGGAGGCTAAAAGTGGTCCATGGATATGACATTAAATTTCATGACTAGTTTCTCTGCACTTCTTTTCTCATTTCTTATACAGAAGTACATAAGGATAATATCATACTCCAGGTTTGTGCCTTTTCCAGGACACTCAGTTTAAAATACACAATTGAATTAAACTAAGTACATTACTGGCTATGGAGTAAGGTGCTTAAAATGCGCCATTCTGCCATTAATGAATTTAACAAAGAGCATTATTAAGTTAAGACATGCGTATATGTCCTCGCTGGAGAAGTCTGTGGGATCCTGCAATTGAATTGCACAGCCTGAGAAACAATGTCTGAGAGTTTGCAGAACTGCTTACCAGAAGCCGAAGAGATTCAGCATGCTCTCTAACAGCTCTGACATAAAAGATTTTGAAATGTCCCATATCGGAACTAAAAACTTTTTTTTCCTTTTCCTCAGTGCACATTTATGACAAATGGTGAGTAACATATGAAACATATGAAAGTGGCCCAAATCATTGGGTTGACTGTGGGAGGACTTGAGTGGCTTAACCTTTTAGAATACTTCTATACAACATCAAATACATGTATTGTGGCAAGCGATAGTCAGTGGGTCGTTCATGGAAGGATGATGGCTTTTTAAATATAAGGATAACTGTGGTGGTTTTGAGACATCTGCTTGCTGCCTGATGCATTATTTTATAGCCATCCAGTAATGCCATCTGGGCTAGTTAGTTGTGAAAGCTTAACATCTGTGGTCACTTGTGGCAAATGCTGAGCCAGAGCAGGTGCTTTTCTTCTTATGATATTCCTATGGTGCCTATTTCACTTGGGCAAAAACAAAAAAAAATGAAATCAAGGCAGCCATAGGTGATTTCACTCTTGAGGAACTTTTTCATAGTTGGAGTAAGTGGGCCCCTTTCTCAGTTGTTCACACCTCAGGAAATGAAAATGATTGCTCTTAGAATACCATGTGCAGCCCTTTCTTTAAGCTATGGTCATTTCTTAGTGGTGAATTGCACAAGTGCATGATTGGTCCGGATGCAAGGGTCTGTTTTGAAGGCAACCATCATGTGCAATATATTTAATATAATATAATAGTAGTGGTATAGACAACAGACAAATGGACTGAAGCCCTTGCTTTACTAAGACAAAATACCATGAGCGAGGTACAGTGGGACTTTTGGTCATTTAACTGAAATTTGCACAGCTTGTGTCACCTCAGCTTTACACAGCCTTCCTTCTGGTGGTGCAAATTATAATGGAAAAAGCTCTAGAATGAAAGGAATTCTTGGGTTAGCACCATAGAGGGTCCTTCCTCCCATATTAGTCCCTCGAACTGTCCCCAGACCTAAAGTTACGCCCTGTGCTTATAGCACATGAAATCCTCTTTCCATGGACAACCCAATAAACCCATGGTTTCTGCTTAGGTTAAGCCTTGATCTGATTGATGACATACACATCAAAAAGCATCCTGATATAGCTGGTGGTCTAGGACCAATAGTCATAAATGTTTATGGTTGTAATGGGTGGCAGTTACATTGAAACTCTTCAGTTTTTTTTTAATCTGATATGAAGTGAAGACAGCGCTTTCACCTGGTGTATTCTATGTAAGATGTTATACTGTCTCACCATCCATGTAGCATTGCACAGTGTCAGCTTTACAGTGGTGGGAGTTAAACCTTGGGCATTCTGCACTACAGACCAAAAGTTCATTTGCATTGTACAGGGTGGAGGCAGGTTTAAAAAAAACAGCCTTGAAGAAAGCATATGATTTGAATACAAGACATTCTGGTGAAACCATTTCTAATGCAGCTCCTTTCATTTTGTCATCTTGTAATCTTTAATCCAAGTGAGACCGCCCGCCCACGTGTCACCGCTGATATTTGAACTGAATAGGACTAATGTGTTTGAAAACGGCAACTTTCCACAAAAAAGGTCAACTAATTACCCATTTGAAACTACATTAATAAATATGCAAATGATCGTGCTTTCAGCATGGATCGCATTTTCACTGATCTTGATTACAGAATAAATTGGGTTAAAATGTGTGAATTGTTTTCTCATCCCTTTTGCAAAGTACTGTTGGCACGTGTGTGTGTGTGTGTGTGTGTGTGTGTGTGTGTGTGTGTGTGTGTGTGTGTGTGTGTGTGTGTGTGTGTGT
>JAUZST010046269.1:0-25660 GCA_034779995.1 Parotocinclus haroldoi | reverse complement strand
CCTTCAGGAGAAAGCAGCAGGTCAGACACTGAGGAAGACGTTGAAGATCCCGATTTCTCTTCATATGCAGCTGAGGAGCGGAAGCCATAATACCCTAACTAAAAAGACCTCAATGATCTGACCTTGGTCCAACGCTGAGCTTCTGATATTAAGGCTTAAGCAATGGAACTTATTAGATGAAAATATCACCAAGTTTTTTCCACCTTCTTCAGTCATCAAGATGGACTATGCTTCTGCAACAATGTGGTCGGTCTATTTGAGGCTATAGGTATCACCTGTACCCCAAAGGACTGGCGCCTCTTCATAGACAGTTCATGTAAGAGCCTCAAAGCCATGCTGCTTCACAATGGGAACAAATATCTGTCTCTTCCTGTAGCTCACTCAGTGCACCTTAAAGAGGAATACCCCAGTGTCGAGATGTTGCTAGGTACCTTAAAGTATGATGAGTACGGCTGGAAAGTTATCGAAAATTTCAAAATGGTGTCATTCCTGATGGGCCTTCAAGGTGGTTTTACAAAGTATCCTTGCTTTATTTGCCTTTGGGACAGCCAGGATACTGAAGCACACTACCACAGGCAGGATGTCACTCAAAATCCATATTCTTGATGTTCATCATGATAAGTTCAAAGAGAACATGGGAGCTTATTCAGAGGAGCAAGGCGAGCACTTTCACCAGGACATTATGAACTTTGAACGCCGTTACCAAGGACAATATAATGATAACATGATGGACGACTATATTTGGGGATTGATTCGTGAAACTGATTTTCAGTATAGTCATAAATCTCGGAAAACCACACAATTCTGAACAGTTTTTAGTAATCTGTGTAAATGTGCAATGCATATAGTGTTCTTAGTCTGACTGTATGAATGAGAAGATGCAAAATCGACTGTTTCTATAGTGAAAATGTATAACTTTCGTTGCCGTGCTCACAGAAGCGAAGTTTATGCTGAATGTAAGCAATTTTGCATTTGTTTTAGACATAAGAAATTGGAATATAACACTAAAAGGCTGGGAACAAAGCTTGTGTTACGTTGTGTAATCTCTCCTAGTGTATCAATCTTTCAAGATAATCTCTTGTACACCTATACCAGAAGTGGAGCTTCTGATCAGAGGCAGCATTGGAGAGCTTACTTGAAATGTGTACTTACGCTAGCAAATTCATGGATATAATGTTTTTAACAATCACAGATAATGTGTCATAGTACAGCTACCAGTGCCATTCACCATATCAAATAAAGTAAGTAAGCAGAAAGGCTAAGGAATTGAAATGTATCTAACACTCAAATGTATGTACTGAAGTAGTAATTGTTTACTATTGTTTTTTCCTTAGCAGGCACACACACGGCAATTATGTAGTGTGGCACTGCAGGACAAATCGGATTTCTTTGGCAAAACTGATTTGACTAAGTGAACGCACTGAATAGAGACCAAATCCCACTAGTGTTCAGGTTGTAACCAGTTTCACATGCATTTCGGTAACACTTTACAATAATGGTACATGAAATAACATAAATTCCTACAGGTAATATATCATGAGTCATCATGAAAATGCATGACATAAGCATGTATTATACATGCCTTAATGCTGAAGCAATATATTAATTAATGCAGTAATTAAGGTACACATTTCCTCATGTGACATGAGTTCTTCAATAATGGTACATGAAATAATCATTAATTACTACAGGTAATATATCATGAGTTATCATGAAAATACATGAAATAAGCATGTCTCATAAATGCCTTAATGCTAAAGCAATATATTAATTAACGCAGTAATTAAGGTACAAATTTCATCAAGCAACATGAGTTATTCATGATGTTTATACAGGCCTTCATGCATTCATGATGTTTGAAGTAGTGAAGCATGGGAATGACCCTGGGAATAACATAATCAGTAATGAATTGAGGGCATATAGGCCCTCCATATATAGCGCTTCTCACCAGTTTGGGCTACAGACATTTCTGTAAATCATTTCAGAGTAAATCATTCAAGATGGTTTGTAGATCCTGCAAGTTGAGGAGAAACAGAACTGAAAAACTTTTGAAAGAACATCTTAAAGTAACAGAATGGTCATACTGGCTTGGTAAGATGCATAAGAAAGAACCTCTTTGTCATTTATTTAAGGACATGCTGTCTCATTTCCATGTTTAAAAAAAGAATTGAGGGATGTGGAGTTAACATACATAAACAAAATCATCAATCAACAATTTAGCAAACTGTTGCCAAAGTGGTGTTTACTCAGCAGCTTATTTTATTACTGTTTTATTTCTTGCATTTTCTAAAAAGCCTTTGTACATGATGCCAGTTTTACCAATTGCACTGTTCAGATTCTAAGCAACAAAGAAGCGTTAAATAATTAATGGCTCAGTTCCTGTCATTGAATCATTTACACAAAATTATTAAAAGACTCACTTTACTTTGCGGGCCTCAAACATCATGAATGCATGAAGGCCTGTATGGACATCATGAATAACTAATGTTGGATTATGACATTTGTACCTTAATTACTACATTAATTAATATATTGCTTCAGCATTAAGGCATGGTTATTTCATGTATTTTTTTTAAAGACTCATGAAGACCTGTAGGAATTAATGATTACTCACTCATGAAATAATGCACGAATTAATGCTATTTCATCTACCATTATTTTAAAGTGTTATCTTATTGGTTGCTATGGTGGTGATTCAGAGTATCACGGAGCAGGAGTAATAGAACCAGGGAGTGCTCTTAACATGGAGATTCCTAAAAGGACAATTACTTGTGTAAAGGCATTTTCCAGTCCTGGAAATGTACTGTTATGTCTTTACATTATTTGTACTGACATTTATTTTTTTTGTTTTATTTGGTGCTGTCCTGGCTGTGTGATATTTCTTAATATATGGGTTTATTTTTTATAAGTAAATTAAAATTTAAATTACATTTATGAATGTTCCCAATAACTTACATTTACATTATTTAGCAGACACCCTTATCCAGAGCGACCTACAAAAGTGCTGTAAGACATCAGTAACATAATCTATTCTTAATAATCAGGAATCAAAACAAGAACACACCTATGATACTCTTGTTTTTTTTTAGAGAGAGGGACATTGGGTTTGATAAGGTACTTGCGGAATAATCGGTCTTCGGCTTGAGTCCCAATAAATGCTCAGCGGCATGGCACCACTTCAGTGCTTAAGGGTGATTTAGTATTTCAAACTGGTGCTCAATATTGTTGTTGTTTGTTCTCAAATGCAATTTGAGTTGCATATCTAAATATAGCATGAGTGGCCAAGCAATCAGCAACATAAGTTGTGTAATGTAGTCAAAAGTATAAACCAGCAGCTTTAGGTAATATTTGTACAAATCATAAAAATGCAATAAATGTAGAGTTTGAGATTTGACCATGACATGATTATTGGTGCCAAGCAGGTTGGTCTAAGTATTTTTTTAACTGTTGCGGACCTACTTGGAATTTGACAAAGAGCAGTCATTTGAGCTTACTCGGGATGGTTCACTAAAGACAAAATACAGACAGCCAGTGAGTCACAGTTCTACATTTACATTTATGTCATTTACATCATATGTGTAATTTGAAAGGCAATGACTGCAAGCCCACTTTATGGTAAGAGCAATGGCTAGCGCTCTCTTGTTCTCTGCAATATCCATCCATAATTCTGCCATGAACAGTGATCAACCCTACTTATAATAATAATAATAATAATAATAATAATAATAATACTTCTATCTGTGAAGTGATTTCTGATTTCCTAAACAAAAGGAAACTGTAAGATACACTATGTCAAACACACAGTTCATCAGCACAGGTGTTGTCCTCTACTTTCTGAGTGCATCAAAAAGTGGCCCCTCTGTCAATCTGATTACGTTTGCAGATGACACCATCCTGACTAACCTCATCAGTAGTAATGATGAGTTTGCCTAAAGAAAAGAGGTGGCTTGCATGGCTCTGTGGTGCCCTGCCAACAGAGCTAAAAACACAAAAAATGTACAGATGAAGACTGACTCTCAAAAAACACACTCAAAATCCAGCCGCTTGCTATAAAAAAACACAGTTGTGAGGGAGGAAGAGTTCTCTGAATTACTCAACAGCATGATCTCCAGTAACCTTGCATTTGATGGCAACTCTATTGGCTTCATAAAAACTATGTTTATTTTTGTAACTGTGAAAAAAACATTTGAAGCCCATACTCACTCAGTTATACACATCAACAATAGAAAGTGTCCTGACCTCATCCATCGCAGTGTTGTTTGGTTCAGCCTCTGAACACGTAAAACACTGAACAGTTTGTTTGGATGACAATATGACTGACTGGTAAATAGCAACACTTGCTTAAAGAGGCAAGGGACAAGAAAAGAGCTGTGAACATTAAGCCAGACTCAAAAATATCCATCCAACCATTTAAACCTACAGGTCTGTATTTGTAAGTACAATAATATATCTGCATCAGTACTGGGACCACATGGAAGTTAACAAGCACTCAGCCTCCACAAACACTTGATAGAAACATTCAGATCCAGCCGTACTACTCGTTTAACAAGAATCACTATGCAGTTTGCAACCTTTTACTATACATATAATATTATTATAATACAAACACACAAACAATAAATATACATATCCCATAATGAAATATTTTATGAGCAGTGTATATATCTCTGAAAAGCATCTCAAAACTTGAGGCTTGACTTACAGCAGAAGCACCCTGTTAAGTTCCATTTCTGTCAGGTAGAAACTGAGAAGGTATTGTGCACAAGCAGACCAAAACTGGACAGTTGAAAACGAACTATTTAGCCTGGTTTGATGAATTTCGGGTGCACAGGTGATGGGGTTAGGCTGTCATGGCAACAGCAGGAATGCATCGACACAACCAGCCTTGTGACACCAGTCCAGGCTGGTGGAGATGGTGTAATGGTGTGGGGATTTTTTTTGGCCCACCCTGGATCCATTAATACCAATCCACCATTATTTTAATACCGCAACCTTTTTGAGTATTGTTGCTGACCATAAGCATCCCTTCATGGCCACAATTCACTCATCATCAGATAACTACGTCTAGCAAGACAACCATATCACAAAGCAAAAATCATCTCAATCTGGTCATGTTCATGTTCAGTGCTCTTCAGTGCCTAAGGAGAGTGGGTCACCTTAGGATTCTTTGAGAGCAAAGGAGACCCAGTTTTAGCATAGTGTTCTTAATAAAATGCTCAGTGAATATATATTTAACCCTTAGAGGTGCATTTTTTTACAGTATAATGAATAAATCATAATATTCTATGCAACATAGCTAACTGTCTTAAAGTGTAAATTGTCGATACAGTATAACACAATGCATTCCATATGCAAGTTATAAAAATAAAACAAATTTTGTGTTTGTTTTAATCACAAAGCTGACACAGGACTGTACATTTCTTAGATTTCATTTAACACATTTACCTGCATAAAATAACAAATTCTGCAGGTTTAGATCCACAGGCTGAAATGGCAGTGCTTTGGCCTTTATGGATGGGTAATAAATGTCCGGAAGATTTAGAGAAAAATGGAAGGTAGAATCGTATGTGTAGTAACCCTGTGCCATTAGTGAGCATGACAAATGTATGGCGTATATTGGTATGTGCGCAAAAAAACAAACATACAAAAAAAAATCAATATCTAAAGCAGAAGAAATTATGCTAATTAAAACTATAGAGTGTTTGACCTAAAATGATGCCACACAATAACCTCTACAATAAAATACACTGCTTACAAAAGTGAGATTTCATTTTTAAATACCCTCTATTTATGTGAGCACTATAGAACAATAATAACACCAGTGAACTCACTTTTATTATTTGCTGTTGACCTGTAGTGAACCATTTCTACTGTTGTTCCTGCTCCTATTAGAACATAAAAATACACATTCAGCAAGTCAGATGTACTGGCATGCAAGTGATTTGCATGCAAACTTTTTAATGTCAATCAAAAGACGCTAATTTGTGTTTTTGCCAGTCTGTCCTCGCACTTGTCAGACTTTGTGACAGAGAAGTATTCAGCTGGGTAAATGCAAACCTCTTTGACTGTGGAAGAGTTTGGCACCAGAGCCAAAAGCAAATCACATCAGTAACCATTGCACCCTGGGGCCAGGGCAGGTTCACTCAACCATTCCATGCAACTCGGATAATTAGTTTTGGAAACGAAGATCAGCTGATATAACTGAGCATTCTCCTCTAATGAAGATCGTCTATATAATCAGTGGCAATGCACTAACTAAAGGCAAAAGAGTAGAGATGGCAGGGGGGGCTGAACAAGACTTCTTCCTCACAAACTTGATGATGGGTCTTAACTGTCAAAATTTAATTACTCCAGTGCTGTCATATTTTGCTTTTGCTGCTCCATAATTCTTCTAATAGTGCTTAACTTACTTCTTCAGTAATGCTTCTCGTTCTTGCTTTATGTTTATGTGCTTATGTTTCTAGAAGAAAGAGAAGTCCACAGAAGGTTTATGTTGATAGAGGGGGGTATAGATGAAAAGCTAAGATGAAAAAACTAAGGCTCAGGCCAAGAATTGCTGGATTAAGGTTGTTGGGGGTGGGGTCAGTATAGGGCTTGAGAATAGCACCTTATTGGCTGTACGCCATAATGAAAGCACATCATCTCTACTAGCAATTATAGGTTTATACAATTCCTATTTGAAAGCAATTATTAAGTGCAGCTGCTACACTTTCATGATTGTCATGGAAAAATGACAGCTATTGATGATATAATGATGTTATTGATTTATTAGCAATATAGTTCCATAGTTTCAGTTCAGCTTTACAAAACATTACAAACATTAATGATTAAATATGGATTAGATGATAATACAATAAATTAAGTCAGATAAAACAATGTTAAGATGTTTAGAAAGTTAACTACCATCATACAGCCATTCATGACTGATTTACTATAGCTAAATGACTTGCATTTGTGTATTTTTACAGTAACCATACACACATAGAGATTAACGTTTATATTCCAATCTGTGTAGGATGATATCAGTAAATCCACTCCTGCTGCCAAAACAGCCAGTCTGTCATATTATTTAGTGCCTTTTTTTTGGGGGGGGGTTTGAATGAGGAACGAATGGAGAAGGGGGGAGCGTTGGGTGGCGGTCTCTGCAAAATTAGTTTGGAGGGATAATAAGGGCGCAAATTGGTTTTGACAAGTTTGGGGAGCTGGAAGTAATGCACTTCTTTTGGAAATGAGAAAGTGCAAATTCAGGATTACCATGAGATAATAAGGAACCTGTTATGGGGGTATGAGGTGGTTGGCCCCAGGCCAGAGCTTTGGGTGCTAATATACACCTGTACAAAAACCTAGCAATAATAAAAAAATATAAAAGAAGCTCAACTGAGGGACTGAATCATGTGTCCAACAGTGGATGCTCACTTCTAAATTAGCTTGAATGTACCTGAACATTTAAATTTGTCGGAAAAACCTCAAAATCATGTCCAATATGACTGCAGATTAGACCTTACAGATCTCTTTCTTGCTTACATTTTGTGCCTATGTTTCTGCCTTTTTTGTTAATAATACAGTTGGTTACTTACTTCAGTCATGGCAGTTATGCTGGTAAACAGAGAATGTGCCTGAAGAGAAGAAGAGGATTAGCAGAGTCTACTGAAAGCTGCAGGAGCTAAGGCCACGAGCTTAGCTTAAGTTTAGGCTTTTAATATTTACCACACAGAGTGAGTTTTGCACCATGCCTAAGCCAAGCCAGCTGGGGTGACAACTGTGAAGAATGGAGGACAGCACTGAATTGAGCATAAGCCTGTAAAATATGCAGGAACAGCATATACAGCACTATCAGAGAAAACATAACGAGAAACACGTGGCAGTTAGTTAGAAATGGTAAGTGGCAATGCAGCACTGACACAAATGATTGCTTGCTTAATACAGAGTGCTGGTAAATCTGTATCATTAGAGTTTCTAATATGTAGTATAACCGAACCATGTTGTCACTGCTCATTGCAAAGGGAGATGAAGGGTCTGATGGACAAATGACAGTGCAAGAACGGGATCTTTTAAGGGGCTTTTAGGATTGTTAAGTGAAACATTCTATCCAACAAATTAAGCAGGTCTACAACAAAAGTTAAGATCAGTAAAGTATTAATAATTCTCATGCTCTCTTTCACACTGTTTGGTAAATGAATCCATATTTACATGCTTTTCCAACCCCAATTCTTATATTATTGGCCAATCAAAACTCTGCAGTCATCTCTGACCTTTTAAAGAACATGTATTGCAGCAATGATATTTGCTTCTTCCTTTCAGCAGATGTAGGTGCATTACTGGTTTAATTTTTACATGTTTATACAATATCTTCTACCCACTCAGCTGTTACTGTGATGGCAGTGGGCTGGCAGGATGTAGCGAGTTGGCAGACAGTGGCAGACAGATACTGCATATGAGGATAGACTCAACCTGTACCTGAGTGTCATTAGTCTGTATGTGTCTAGCAGGCGCGCCTCCTTTCACTGATTATTTCCCACCATTCCACCTATGGCCCACTGTGCCAGCATGTCTCTGCTACGTGGGTGGACATCACAATTAATGAGAAGCTGCTATTTTTATAAGGGGCAATTGCACAGGACCCAATGGGTATCTTTTTTTCTCATAATATGAAAACACTATTGCAAGTGAAAGGTTAAGTTTGGTATTCTCCTATGGTGACTCAGGAGTTGTGTGATTATGCCAGAATTACATTAACATGAGTGAGCAGAAGGCCAAACTTGTCGCATTTTGTTTACTCAGTGAGATTGTTTTTGTGGGGGTGTTTGAATACAGTCATTCAATTACTTAATGATGGTTTTCATATCTTCATAAAAAGGCAGATGCTCTAATGTGTGAGTTTCAAGACCAATAATTCTTTAGACCTCCTTGTGCCTTATTAGCAAATGCAAGTCCTGTCTGATTCTAACATTATTTTGAGATTTGGGCATGGAAACTGGAGATTTTTAGCCCATACGTTTACTAAGTGGGTGTGCAACTATTCTTCATTGGTTCAGATAATAAACTTTTCGAGGGGATGTGGTGGCCTAGCAGTTACTGTAGCAGACTGTGGTTCAAATCCTACCTTTGTCAATTTATCACTGTTGGGTAACTGAGCAAGATCCTTAGACTTCTATTACTAGTATTGTATTTTATCAGTTGCATGTCACTCTGGATACGTACGTACGTCTACTAAATTTAAATGTTTAGTAATTGGTGGCCACCAGATTTGAAATTTGAACTACCTTCTTTGGTGGTGTCCTTGCCATAGAAAACACGCTAAGAAGATTTTAACAACTTTGCACAACACTTCCTATCTCTGTGTTCTGCACACACACCAGCATCTGGCTGAAAAAAATATAAAAAGGTAAAATAAAAAAATTATGTTATTATTAAATTGGATACATTTTGGGGATCTTATTTATTTGATGAATTCATAAATTTCATCTCTGGACACTGACACTCTGATACTGTATATTAGCCTTAAAATAATTCTGACCTAAATGTTACAAGTATATGGGTTTTCCCAAGCTTCGACGACCACTTACCACTAGACTTTGACAGCACACAGTAATGGCCTCAACTGTTCCCCATGGGGTGTCATGGGCTGTCTGACCATTGGATGAGGGAAAGAGACAGCATATGAATACTGCAATAAAAGGTCAAGGCAGTTTGAGTGTTTGGTGGATCTGTTACATTTTCATCTTATGTCCTACAGAGTCAGTGTAGGATATTACATATAAAACGACCACTCTGAGCATCATTAGATGTTAGCGGTATGGGTTTGTCTGTCTTCTTATTGTCTTGAGTCCAAATTCTGACATGCGTTGCAATAATACTTACAGTAGAGCTGATACATATCATTTGGAAATAATAATTCTGTAATAACAAGCCACTGACTCACTGAATTAATTCATGTTTCACTTTATCCCATTTATGCACTAAATGATACCAGTTTCTTTTTATAGTCTCTGAGTTTCAACAAACGAGGTGATGCAACGCATACCATGCTACTTAAAATTCTTAGATTTGTGATATCTGTATTCTATATACAGATCTTTTTCGTGTCACATACACCCACATACCACACAGGAACACATTTGCTTTTGGCATTCTTAACATTATTGAGCCAAGATAACCACGAGGGATTACACAACATATAAAATAACTAATGGTACAAGTCGTTAGAAAAAAATAACACAATGTGCTAGAGCGTGTTTAGCCTTTGTGCGGGTAGAGCTCCTAATGAATTTTAAAAATGTGTTGAATATTAATAAAGCACAATTAACATTATTCCTAAATTGGGTTGAAATGGGAAATAAAGCTATGATCTGTGAAAGTCTGTTGGTATGACAGATTTGTAATCCTTATTATAAAGGTTATTAATCTACTTAGCACATTTTGCCTTACCAGATACATTAACTTTTTAGTTGAGTAGCAGTTGTAATGACACATATAACAGCACAGCCCACAGTGCACAAAGTTTTATTAAACACAGATCATTATTAAACACAGCATTTACATAATCACATGCAGTTCTAACTTAAGCAGATGATGATTTGGCTGGTGCTGCGCTCCTCATAAGCACAGATATGATGATCGTGATGAGCAGATCTTCCCAGTCAGGTGAATTACGTTCTGCTAGATCTGTGCTCTGAGAACAATAGAACATGAACCATAGGACAAACCTTAGGCTATTGGTCAATTCATAAAGAAGGAACCATGGTTGAATTGTGTTTAAGTATTTATTCTGATCATTTAATCCAAGCTGGTCTCCTCTGCCTCTGTGTTTAGGCTTTAAGTAGGAGTCATGTCTGCAACCCCAAAAACAGACCTTCCTCATGCCTCCTCTGGGTCATCCAGATGGTCATTGGCTAACTTCATACAGACTTTGAAATTTGCTGCCATGATCAGGGAGACCTTGCGTGCAATGCAGGACTTTAATCCATGACGGCGTAGTGTGTTATTAATGGTCAGCTTTGAGATTGTGGTCCCAGCTTTCTTCAGGTTATTGGCAAGGTCCTCCCATGTAGTTCTGGGCTGATTCCTGACTTTTCTTAGAATCATCCTTACCCCACAATTCGAGATCTTGCATGGAGCTGCAGAACGTGAAAGATTGACAGTCATCTTGTGTTTTTTCCATTTTCTAATAATTGTGTCAACTCAGTTTTTAATATTTTTTGCCTTCTCACCAAGCTGCTTGCCTATTGTCCTGTAGCCCATCTCAGCCTTGTGCAGGTCTACAATTTTGTCCCTAGTATCCTTAAACAGCTCTGTGGTCATGGTGGAGAGGCTGGAGTGTGACTGATTGAGTGTGTGGACAGGTGTCTTTTATACAGGTAAAAAGTTCAAACAGGTGCAATTAATACAGGTAATGAGTGCAGAATAGGAGGGATTCTTAAAGAAAAACAGAATTTTGCCGGTTGATAAGTGTTCATATACATTAAAATCTAAAATCTATTTAAAAATCATCCAATGGGATTTATAGATTCTGTCTCTCACAGTGGAATTGTACCAGCGATAAAAATTATTTTTGTAGGTGGGAAAAGTTTGGCAGTGTATCAAATACTTATTTTCCCCACTGCATTTATTTCGTATTATAGACAGAAATTGTAATCTATCTCAGAAGCATATTTTGAGAGACAATATCAGAGGTATTAATTCAAGTGAGATGCATGTAATATTAAATGTAATATTAAACTAGAATTGGAAATTTTGGCAAGGGGTTACTGTGTCTGTTTGTTTCTTATAGAAAAGAAGATTAAAATATTAGAAACAAACTACAAATATTATTAATGAATTGAATGTGTCTGCTTTATCACGTACCACACACTAAGGGTGCCTCAGAGGCGTGGCCAACTGTCTGTGCAGAAGAAATTAATTCCCAGACTAATTCTCTCTGTAAACAAAAGCTGGAGCAGAGCGCAGGTTCATCACATTCATTTAAGATTCACCCAGTCACTAGCTCTCCTGCTAGACTCTGCTTTTGTGAACAAACCTTCGGTCATTTCTCACCAGCATGTTGGCTTGTTTTGTTTTCTTTCACTGTGTTGTTTAAACACTTGTGTCATGTGTGAAAACACAATATCTAGGCAAAGTAAATGGCAGAATATGTTGGAACAGTTTTATTCCTGAGTTTTAATTCTATAGCTGAATGTTAGATTTGCTTACATAGCATTAGAATTATATTTTTATATGAGAATTATTCTATTATGGCATTTTGAGCTCTTCTGAGTGTTCTGAGTAACATGAAAACTGCTGCTTGACTTCAATTTGTTTCCTTAATTTTTTTAAAATGTCTATTTCTTTTGAATCTTTGGAACTCATTTATGTCTTCTATTACACAATGACAATGCGGCCCTGCTTTTTATTTTCCGCATTTACTGTATATTTATATTAAAGATGTGTAGCTCTCATTCCAAGCTAATGTGATGTGCAGCTGTAAATGTGATCAATGTACTGGACTATGAAAAATACAGTACAATAAAATAAGCCAAAGATGCAATACAATATAATTAACAGTTGTATTGATGAATACACGCGGTGAATACAACTACAACTGCTAATAATAATAACAAAAACAAATATAATAATAATCATCATCATCATTATCACTATCAATCATCAAATTAATAACATATTTTTTATTATTATAAGTATCATTATAGCTATATAATAATATTAATAATAATAGTAGTAATAATATTAACTATTATTTCTTTAAAATAATAATAATGATAAGAATCATTATTATTATTATTATTATTATTATTATTATTATTATTACTATTATTATTGCTATTATTAATTTATTATTATAATTATTATTATTATTATTTTCTTCGTATTATACGTAGATTTCATATATTTTAATATTTGGGATATGTTAAGTTCAATATAAGTTGAACTTAACAACTTAAACACTTTAATTACCCCTTCAATAAACGTGTATTATTTTGCACATTTATTTATTGTTCTCGTTAAACGTGTAGCCTAAGGAAGCACTGAAATTTTTTTTTTATTTAGAGACCATGTAGGTCTGTTATTTCAAATACAATTTGACACGTTCGTTTTCAATCAGCATTTTTTAGCTATGAAAAACATGACTATACCACTAGTTAGTCATTAAACCCCTAGTACATACAGGGTACAGGTGATATGCTACATAAGTGTACACACACAAACACACCTATAGGCATGGGACAAACATTCAACTTCCACACAGGCATTGACTGAGTTGGGACTACAAACAACATTTCTAAATCGTTAATTACCATACTTGTTTCTGTGTATCACATATGTTCAGGCTGACTGTTTAAGCACTTAAAAGTGGGCTATTAGTTTTACACTCTGTTAGCCGAATCACTGAAATGCACTTGAAGACAGACATTTGGTCTAAACAAAAGCACTAATGGCAGTCTTGGCCAAACGGCTTATAAAATATTTCCCTGAATAAAAACAACTGAATGATTTAGAAATGGTCAATAAAATGTGTGACAGGATGTGCTATCTTAACAAGTGGTGGAGATACTGATATGCAGCCAGTACTCATTTAAGTAAAAGATGAGAAAGACTTGTAAAAAATACACTATGCTGAAGGACAGTATCTATCTCTGTGGGAACTTTAGATGAACAGAGAAAAGGCAAAGCAGACAACTGTGGAGGAAACAGAAAGGTTAAGAAAAAAACCCAGAAGGAAGAGAGAGAGCATTAGCGACTGTCAGACACTGGAAGAGAAAAGCAGAGAAAGGGAGGGACGAGGAGTGGCCTCCATGGCCTTTGCCTGAGGTGGACATGCTCTGCTGTTCATGTCTCCATGTCCCTGCTTCCACTTTGGACTCCAGAGATGTGCTGAGGTCCAGCTGCCTCCATAGAGCACTGCATGGCCCCCAGCTATAGCTGACTTTACATGAACCTGCCCGTTATGTGGAACAAAGCACAAAGGAAGACAAGGAAACAAAGAAATCGCCCTCTCTCTTTGCTGTACACTTCTGAAGAGCAGACCCAGCCGAGTTAACAGCTGCTGGGTAATGCATTTAGAAAGTAATTTGTTAAAATCTAATTGATGGCTCCACTTGCACCTCCACTCACTGTGGCCAAGCAGAGCGGAGCTGAAACGCAGCAGATGCTGGCAGTCCTATGCTGGGCAACGCTGCAGGCAAGGTGCTCGAGTGACACACACACAGACATACACACAGCATAGCAGAGTGAATGTATTTTCAGGAGATAATAGAAAATGCCTGTTAATGCGCACATAAAAAATATAATTTCTCTGTTAAAATGTAATTAACATTTTTATGTTCTCCTGCAGAAAACTATTGGACTGTATTTTGAAATCATATACATTAATCTATGAGTACTCCAAATTATCTTTCATTTCTTTCTTTATCCATATAATCCTGATCAGATATACAAGAAATCTGGTGCAAATCTGGAGCAAGGGTGCAAAGCAGGGATAACCCTGGACAGGGTGCAAAGGGAACATGCTTTCAGACAGTCATACAACCACTCAGACACTAAGGACAACCAATTGACCTAACATGCATATCTCTGGACTGTGGAAAGAAACTGGAGTTCTACATAGGTGGAGTCCGAGTTCAGGATCGAACCGCGAACATTAGAGACCTGAGATGATCTGAGATATTCCTACTTTAAAATTAGCTGTCATCTGGCCATTTAATAGCCTAATTATATGTGTCTCTAAGGGTATTTGCTCACACCCAAGAGTTATTGGCTTCTTTAAGCATTTGACTAAGTGTTTAACAACAATGATCACAGACACAAACAGATTGTTGCAGAAAGATATCTAAATTACAATTTCTACCATACAAATATTTAATAAACAGAGATCCGGTAGACCATGAAACATTATAACAGAGTTACTTGTAGACTGGTCAGGTATGAAAGCTAAACTTTCACATTGCTGCAGAAAAGGTACAGTAATCATGGAGCATGGAGCATTGTGCAGTGTTGCCTGCACAAAAAGTACAATAGTACATAATATGTTGTATAGATAAAATGAAGAATATGTTATGTTACTAGACAGTTCTCTAAGTCTTTGGTTCATCTATGGCTCAGCTCTTTAAATGTTTCTGGAACTCATCAGTTCTTTAAATTGTTGTAAAGCGTTTATCATGTTACAGATTAGAATTGAAATGCTCTCATATATTTGAGTTCCAAATGTGTTCGTATAGGGTGTGAGGATGCAGTCGAAGCCTTTTGCCTTGCTGCACCTGAACAGGAGAAGAGGCCATCATTGGTGGCAGTGACCTGTGCCCTCACTCTCACTCACTCTCCTCCTGTTTCATTTGCACCTATCTGAATGTAGGCATTGACTTTTCAGCTGGGACATTTCCTGATAATCAGGTCAGCAGCTGTGTTGTCATTGAGAACAATTAGTGTAGGAGTGTGTGTGTTGAAGTAATGGGGATTAGAGTGAGAAGGTTGACAATAGTAGGCCTGGCAGAGAGAACAACAGAGCAAGAAAACATGTCAGTGATGTTTGGACTCCACTGCAGCCAACAGCACAATCATTTCACATCAAAACAAGCAGTGGCAGGACTGGGGCATAATTCTCACCCAGATAGAAGTGAAATGGCAAGTTCCATATTACCTCCTAACGGAACGAGTGTGTGACATTCATCCTAGACATGTATACCCATAGAAACACATGTATTGTTGATTCACATACAGACAGAGCACACACAAAGAGCTAGCCATTCAGTATGAAAATAAGCTGCTGTTCTTATGCTGAAGGTATACCGTTCTTGCTAAAGGCAACTGCCAAGTGGTAATCAGAATGAGGAGGCATTTTAATTGGTTTAATTGGTTTTACCAGTTTATTACAGCTTATTAAGTGGTTAAACAGCAGTTATTGTTGCATTGAAGTGGTTCAGTAATATCAATCTGCACTTGTTTTGAATAACAGAGCAGAGGAATGTGATAAGATTATTATAGTTTAAATTGAGAAACGTATTTATTTCCTTGAAAAGTAGACAGCTTGCTTAGCATGTGCTGTAAGCGGTCAAGAGGGCTCTGGTTGTACTGAGCAGCCAGGATTTTAAGGATTGATTTATTTATATCAGTGTCTGAGATTGATATTGATATTGATATTTTATATGTAAACAAGTTTGACATCTTAGAGTAGAAAGTACAAGGGGTAGAAAAACCAACAAAACAGCACATGAACAAGGATGAACATGAACAAAGAATGAACATATCAAAACAGATAACATTCACACAGAAAAATCTAACACATTAAACAAGCTACCACAAACAACCACGTGAGAACAAAGAACTGCACATGCTACCAGAAAACAGGCTAAATATGGCTAAATATGACACAGATGCACATGCAGATGACGGGATACATGCATTGATATCTGAACCTGGAAACATAGACATGGTTCATCTGATACAATACGTTTCCACTGTGCCGTGGTCCATCCTCTGCATGTCTCCAGACCTAAACCCTATTGAGCATCTCAAACGAAAGTTGAAGTAACATTCACAACAACCACAAGCTTTGTAATACTTAATGGAGGAGTGGAAGAGGATTCCAGTGGCAACCTGTGATGCTCTGGTCCATGCCCAAAAGAGTTAAGGCTGTGCTGGAAAATAATGGAGACCACACAAAATATTGACACTTTTGGCACAATTTGTCCATTTTCACTTAGAGGTGAAATTTTGTCAGTGGTTTATACGTTAATGGCTGTGTGTTGATTTATTTTAAGGACAAAGCAAATTTATACTGTTATACAAACTGTAGACTGAGTAATTTACATTACATCAAAGTGTTATATCTTTAGTGTTGTCCCATCAAAAAAGATCAAATAGTAACAAAAATATGAGGGGTGTCCCCATCTTTGTGAGATACTGTTCCTTGAGTGTTGATGTAACCTTGTGTCTGTTGTTGAATGGCCTTTGATGCTAAAAAGCGATGTTTCGTTTTAAAATTTCCCCTAAGTTTTGTGAGCAGTATACAATGGATGTGTATGTTTTCTTGTTCTGTTAGATTTAAGTACAGTATATGGGGTTATAGGTTATAGTGTTAATTTACTGAATGGGATAGAAAATACCATACATATTAAATAATATGCACTTTCTTAGTTGTAGTATGTAAATGATTAATGCTCCAAGCTCACTAAAGGGAAAGAAAGAATTGTACATGCTTTCACTAGCCTCAATTATTAATAAGCATGTATTAATTTTTACTGCTATGCAGATGACATGCAGGTGTATGTGTCACTCATATCAAATTACATATTTACAGTAAGACTGAGGATTGTGTAAAGGAAATATTAATAGGAAGCTTTTATAGTAAAGGAAAAATGATTAATTGTACCCAGAAGAATGAGAAACAGTTTATCTAAATATATGCTAACCCTTGATAACGGCTCCAATCTGTAAAAGCCAAATTTGATGCACATATTAGCACTATTAGTAGGATTGATTTCTTTTATATATATAACATGGCTAAACTCAGAAATATACTCTATTTAATGGATGAGACAGTTGAGAAATTGATTAATGCATTTATATTCTCAGAGTTGAATTCCTATAATGCTCTACTGACTGGATGCTCCAGTAAATCTACAAAAAAATTCCAGTTAGTTCAGAATGCAACAGCTCTAGTGATAACTAGACCTAGATAATTTGATCGTATAAATCCCATTCTGTCAGCCCTGCACTGGTTACTGGTTCAGTTGGGAATGTGGGCCTAGATACTGTAACTATAAAGCTTTGAGACTATGCTCTGCTGTAAAACGTGGAAATACATTTGGCATTAGCACCAATTTATGCTAGAAAGCCAAATGTTGAATTGTGGTAACCATGGAGATTTGCCTTTTTAACCATTAAAAAATGCATGTGTGTATGGATGCAGGGAGCAAAATATCAGCCATCCTCCTGACACATATGATTTAAGTGGGTCTTTTATAGCAAAGTAAAATATGTGGGGGAGGTGAATAAAAGAATTCAGAAGCTGCATGTCATTTTACAAAATCTCCAGTCATTATCTCCTAAGTGTCCATAATCTATCCAAATACAAAAAAGAAGTATGACACTATACATCAAAAGTATTTACTTAGTTGTGTAAACGTTTTGCAACATACTTCTTCAATACCACCCAGTGAACTCTCTGATTTGTAGTGCGTTTGTAATGTATGGCTTTGGAAACATTTTTGCCAAATAAGAACATTACGCTTAATGAAGAAAGAGACAATATGAGTTTCATAACTAATGTATTTGCTTAGTGCAGTGGTTCTGAACCAGGGCTGAGGGGTGGATGGGTTTCATTTCAAATCTACCAGTTAAAATGACGTCAGTGCTTCTATATAAACATCCAGACATACGTGGTGGATCGTATTCACGATCTGTAGACCTACAGTTAATATAAATAAAAAAACCTGTAATCTGTAAATCTACATTAGCAGAGAGGCACAGACAACTGATTTTCAGTCCAGCAACCTGAGCCAGTGCCTATGCCACTGGTGAATAAATACCGCCACATAAGAAGATAAATAGTCACAGAATCTAAGCGAGAACACCCTTAGCATTCCACGTACCACGTAAAAACTGACAATGGGTGGTTGCAAACAGCTCCAGAATCTTATGTTTCTGTTACACTGAAAATTAATGCATATTTTTTGAGGGGACATGTAAAAAGGATTTACTGACATTTAATGTGCATTTCAACAGCATCATGGAGTTGCTTTGAGAGTAAATATTTTTTTCCTATAAAATCTGTAATCTGTAGTTAGCTTACATTTGAAGTATAATCCCACTTCCAATGAAGTTGGGACGCTGTGTAAAACATAAATAAAAACAGAATACGATTGATTGATACAATACAAAGACAAGATATTTAATGTTCAAATGGATAACCTTTATTATTTTTTTGCAAATATTCACTCATTTTGAATTTGATGCTTGCAACATGTACCAAAATAGTTGGAAGGGGGGCAACAAAAGACTTGGAAAATTGAAAACCGCTCAAAAAACACCTGTTTAGAACATTCCACATGGTGATGGTTATGGTCATGATTGGGTATAAAGGGAGCATCCATGAAAGGCCACTATGTAACATCAACTTTCTTTTTAACAACACTCAATAAACATTTGGGAACTGAAGACACTAAAGTTTTGAAGCTTTGTAGGTGGAATTTATTCCTAATTTTGCTTGATGTCGTATTTTGCATTTCAAAATGCGCCACACATTTTCAATGGGAGACAGGTCTTGGCTGCAGGCAGGCCAGTCTAGTACCTGCACTCTTTTACTACGAAGCCACACTGTTGTAACATGCAGAATGGGGTTTGGCATTGTCTTCCCCAGATAATCAGGAATGTCCCTGAAAAAGCCGTTGCTTGTATGGCAGCACATGTTGCTCTGTATGTATGTACTGTAATGCATTAATGGTGCAAGTTACCCATGCCATGGGCACTAACATGCCCCTATACCATCAGAGATGATGACTTTTGAACTTTTGAACTGATAACAATCCAGACAGTCCATGAGTTCCAAAAACAATTTGAAATGTGAACAGGACATTTTCCACTTTTGCATCAGTCCATCTCAGATGACCCCAGGCCCAGAGAAGCCGGCTTTTGCTTTGCATGGTAAAATTTTAAATTGCACTTATGATGAACTGTTCCCTGGCAATGGTTTTCTGAAGTATTCCTGAGTCCATTTGGTAATATCCATTACAGAATGTAGTCGGTTATTAATGCAGTGCCACCTAAGGGATCGAAGGTCACAGACATTCAATGTTGATTTTCAGGCTTGTCGCTTACTTACAGAGATTTCTCCAGATTTTCTGAATCTTTTGATGATATTTGCAAATCATTGTATTCTGTTTTCAGTTATGTTTTATATTTTTTTGAGATTTATGTTGTATATTTTAAAAGTTGGCTGTGTTTGCAAACAATAATAGAGGACAGACTGTATTCAGTAAAAGATTTCTGGTGAATTGTTTCATGCAGACGGCTGAAAATTGCTATGTGGAAAGTCACACTAGTTATAATAAATTTGAGTTGATATACGGGACTGTTAGTTAGGAATATTTGACAATTCAGTATTGGGCCCCCTAAGGGGCACTTCTACATGAAGATGTTGCAGTGACTCACAAAATATATGTGGTGAGTGGTCATTATCCATTTTTGAGCAAACAATAGTTTTCTGGTTGTTGATTCATATGATGGTCCTGCAACCATCCATTAGTAAAATGAAGGTGGGCCTCAAGAGATTTATCATTTCTGAATTTGTAAACTATGACATGACAAACAAGCTTGTTGAGATCACTCTTTTGAGTTCATACAGATCTAGCCGGTTAAAACCACCATTTAACAATAGCTGATATAACTACACCAGAAACAGATTACTTCTGCAAAACTGTGCAAAAAGATGCCTCATGTTAACCATGTCAAGAAGTGGCGTCGACATCTCTGGGATCAATGGCATCTACAGTAGGATGGACTATCACACAGTGGAAATGAATATTGTGGTCAGACCAATTAGAATGTATGGTGCTATGTTAGTACCATTTACACTTCTGTGCTGGCAGCATTACTGCCAAAGGTACATTGTGATTTAGAGAAACATATGCTTCCGTCAAGACATTTTCAAGGGACGTCCATGCAATTGTTTGTAATGTATTGCAGGCCTGAAATGCACGAACGGGTGCTTATTACCAAATGAAATTAAGTTGACACAACCTGAAAGGGCTCAGATTCATACTGTCTGCAATGAAATAAAAGTCAATGTTAATATAAGAAACACACTGTGTTTTTATATCCATTTTCCATACTACCCCAACTTTTTCTGATTTGGGGTTAAACCAAAATGATTAAAGAGTGGCTAAAGCACCAGAGAGAATGAATCAATATTAATGGCATCTTCTATTGGACTTTTTGTATCAAGTATTTTGAATAAAACTGAATTTGCACTTTTCTACAACCATTAAATTTTGAATATGTCCATAGTTCCCAGTTCTCTGTTCTGCTGCTCTTGGTACAGTGTATCATCCAGAAAGTCTAGCATTAGAGGCACACAGACGACTCAGGACGATGACAGGTACAAGCCCCCTTCCTATTAGTTCATGTCAGTGTCTGCTCACGTGACTGTGTCTTCATATCCAATACTCAGAGCTCTAATGACTCTTTTCCCATCCCAGTACTCTGATTTTCTACTTCTTTCTCCCCTGACTCTTTTTAGTGAGATTTCATTACCCTTTCTGAACTAGTGTGATTGGCAGACATTTGCATTTCACACATCAGCATGCTACCTGCCGCTAATAGTGACAATTCCCCAGACTAGCTCTCCTGAATTAGCATCTGCTAGTCTGGGAGAGCACTGAAATAATCAGCCTGGGATAAGAAGGAAAGGAAGGGAGGTTTAAATTACATCCATTGCAGTCAACATAAGGAACAGATGAAAGCATGACATTCCAGTGCTGTATCAAAGAACCTGAATACTGAAGATCATCACCGACAACACCCCACTTGCTCATGGGGCACTCAGAGAGTGTCTCCAATTAAGAGGACTTCTATGATTTCCTATATTCATAATAAATTACCTGCATTTGCTGGGTGTCTGTGGGTGCTTATGTTTGAAGTATCATTCTAATGGTTACACCTCTACTGTAATGAGAGAAATCATAAGCAGACGTTGTGGAAACTAAAGACGACACCATGAATTTCTACAGGAAACCTGAAGACCGCAGAATAGCAAGCTACTCAGGTGGATTCCAGGAAGCTGGACGTATGAGCACCGAGTTGATATTCCTGGAAAAAAGGCGTTATAGCTGACCTAGAAAACATTAGTCCCACTTGGGAAATATCAAAGAATAGCTAGCTGTGCACGGTTATGATGATACAGTCCTTTATTATAAGGGTAATCAATAATGGCCTAGTCAGCTGAGCTCTAAATAGGAAAAGTGTGATATCTTACTGTGAGATATAGCAATATGATATCAATATTAAAACCTTGATCCACTTTCCAGTTTATTATGGGAATTGCTATGTGTCATTTCTTTTGTATCTCACTGAAAAAACAGTTAAGAACTGCTGTTAGGAACTGTGTAGATTCTAATCCTGGCTCTGCATTGCACCGTTGAGCCTTTGCGTAAAACTTTTATTCCCCAATATACTTGTAAATCACTCATATAAGGTTACCTATTAAATTCTGTAAAGAGTTGATATAGCTTATATAGTTTATAGTCTACTTTTTATTTATTACTTATTTATTACATATGTTTGCACATGCAAATGATAGCCAAACAACCTAATCCATGCAGTATGCAAACTGGGACAAGCTTAATTGTGGGGCCAAATTTGGAAATGTATAGTACAATGAGAGGTGTAACCGAATGTGTACACTGCTAATAAATCTCTATGAAGTTCAATATCTTCAATAGCAAATCAAATGATCCAATATCTTGCTGCAGTATCACGCTGTTCATTCATTAAACTCAAACTCCTCCTGGTAAACAGCAAAAAAAAAAAAATCTGCATTAAATCTTAAAACACAGACATACTCCAATAGTAGTGAATGGAGTGTGTACAGGTGTATTTGACACACTGCACAATGTGCTTCCTTGTTATCCATGCCCTGAAGTAGGAATTCTCTTATAGTATATCTATATACTTCAACATCTCAAAGTAAACTGGGAATCAGGAACATGGCTGACTCCTCTAAGTTAGTGCCAGTAAGTCTTTACAATTTATTTACAATATTTGCAGTTTAGAAAAATTAACAAAACAAGATTTGTTATTATGTAAAAAATGGCTTCGTTTTCGACTGTTCACTGAACAGCAGCTCTGAAGGAGGGACATAACCTACTGTATATTTTATGCTATGGTTAGTCAGTAAAATAAAGTGATCATATCTGAACATATACACTTCCCCTATTTTAAAAACCACCAGCTGCCATTAGTAAATGGACTGTCTTCTTTCACTTGTGTAATGAGATTAAATGCTGACTCTTTATAATAGGGGCTCCATATTTTTATTGGCACCAACTACAACTAACTTAGGATATTGTGTATTCTATTGTGAAAAAATAAAATGTAATGTGGACATATGTATGCAGACCATTTGCTATGACACGTAAAATTGAGCTCTGGGGGCATCACAATTCTCTTGATCAAGTTTGAGTGTCACGCCCACGGGCGGCGCCATCTTTCTGAACCCTCGTTACACACTCTTCCATGCACTCATTGCCCTCACCTGGGCCTTGTTTGGCTCTACCTATTATAATTTATTTTTGCTTTGCTTAGACGCGAAGTCTTGGTTGGATTATTAGGCGGTTAGGACCTCGTTTCGGTCGCCCATTTTATGTTCGTTTTTGGATTTTAGTTTGTTACATTGGTGTACCGTTTTGTCCTTGGTTTCCTAACCCCATTCACGCTCACTTTCGGGGACCTGTATTAACTCTTTTTGCCTGTATGTGAATGTGAGTATGTGAATAAATTCCTGCCTGCACTGCACTCCACATTTGTCTCCACTTCTTCTACCAAGCATTGCATTGAGATGTTTTTACATCTTTATTTGAGTACACCTGTAGCAAAGTCAGTTAATAGGATTTGATTTGGAAAGACCAAAACCTGTCTTTATCTCACAGGTATTAATGCACATCAGAATAAAAGCCAAGCCATAAGAAGAAAATAACTGCCTGTAGGGCTGAGAGACAGGATTATGTGGAGGCAGAGGTCTGGAGAAGGCTTCAGAAATTTCTGCATCACTGAAAGTTTCCAAGAGCACAATGACCTTCATAACTCTTAAATGGAAGACGTTTGGAACAACCAGGACTCATGCTAGTTGTTAGTTAAGACTCCCGGCTAAATTAAGTAATTGGGGGAGAAAAGGTCTGGCTAAGCTCCAAAGATTCTGTGTGTAGATGGGATTAACAAAAATTCTACCATCACTGCAGCTCTCATCAATTCACCTTATATCACAGTGGCCAGGCAGAAGCCTTTCATCCTTTGATGAGTTTGCAAAAACTCCAAAGCAGATTCTTAGACTGTGATAAACAAAATTCTCTCATCTGATGAAAACAAGACTGAACTTTTTGGCATCAATTCTAAACATCATATCTGAAGGAAACCAGAGTATAATCTTTATGCTCCCTAGCAAAGTGAAGCTGTTTTTGCCAGTCATCCTCGCTGACATGGTTTTCTTAATGCTACGCAGCGGATTAGTTTCAATTCCTTGAGTTTTGTTTGCTTTGTCACTATTAAACCATATTGATGAGCTCTACTGTTGTTTTTCTACAATTTCATTTCACCAAATGGTTTTGTGGTCGCGATCATTTAAGATTTTTTGCCAATGATGATGATGTTGCCTGTGTCTTTCCACTTTTTAATAGTGTTGACCACAAGATGTTCCACAATGTTGAAAACATGGTTGTTTAACAAATGAGAAGCTACTCACTGTACATTTGGGAAAATAAGTATTTGATACACTGTTTATTTTGCAAATGTTCCTACCTACAAAGATTGAAGAGGTCTGTCAATTTTGAGACTTGAAAATCACTGTATGATTTATAAATAATTATTTTGCATTTCATTTGCATTTATTTATACAATAGAAGAACATAACATTTGGAAACTTAATTTAAAATGGAAACCTAAACGGAAACCTTTATTACAGAGGTCAGACATTTCCTGTAGTGATTTTTTTCCCACTTCTCCATGCAGATTTTCTCCAGATCTTTTAGGTTGTGGGATTGTAAATCGGCAAAATTTAGTTTCAGCTTCCTCCAAAGATTTGTTATTGCGTTGCCCTGGCTATGTCTCAGGTCATTGTCGTGCTGAAAAAGCCAGCCATGGTCCATCTTCAATGCTTTTACTGAGAGAAGGGGGTTGTTGGCCATAATCTAATGACCCCATACATGCTCCCTTTAATACAATGCAGTTTTCCTGTCCCTTTTGCAACCCCCCCCCACCCAAGGATGATGTTCCACCCCCATGCTTCACAGTTGGGATGGTGTTCCCATTCTCTTTCTTCCTCCAAACACACAATGAGTGGAGTTCATAACAAAAAGCTCTATTTTTATCAAATACTTATCTTATGCAATAAAATGCAAGTTTATTATTTGAAAATCATACAATATGATTTTCAATTTTTGTGAAAGATATTTTAAATTCTCACTCTCACAGTTGAAGTGTACCAACAAGTCCTCTCCATTCTTTGTAGGTGGGAAAACTAATTCTAATACTAATTAATACTAATACTAATTCCCCACTGTATGTATGTATATACTGTGTATATACACTGCTCAAAAATAAATGGAACACTCAAATAACACATCCTAAATTTGAATGAATAAAATATTCTCATTGAATACATTGTTCTCTACAAAGTTAAATGTGCTGACAACAAAATCACACAACAATCATCAATGGAAATAAAAATTATTAATCACTAGAGGCCTGGATTGGAGGCAGAAGGCATAGGTACTGAGAAGTGCTCTGTGGTCCCCACCTGCAGAACCATACCTTTATTGAGTGTCTTGGTAATTGCCAATAATTTCCACCTGTTGTCTGTTCCATTTGCACAACAGCATGTGAAATTGATTGTCAATCAGGATTTCACAGAGGTTTGATTTATTCGAGTTACATTGTGTTGCTTAAGTGTTCTCTTTAT
>JAUZST010046258.1:0-25661 GCA_034779995.1 Parotocinclus haroldoi | reverse complement strand
AGCGAATAAGAAAAAGAAGCCACAAGTCGCCACTTAGAGCAGATACAAAGCGGGTCAGCGAGATATGGGAGGATTTTGGGAATCCCCAGGAGAATTTATGCTTTTATCAAAGGTCAGGAAAACCGAAAAGAACCCTGGACCTCCTGGTCCATAATCCAGTACCTTAACTACTCAGACACCACAGTCCCAGTCCCAGTGTATTATGATTTATTTAAAGAGAAAAGCAGACGTGATCTAACCAAAGCGGCTGAAACTAACCTATAATAACATGCTTTCTTTCTGAATTTCAGACATTACCGGTGTAACCTGGTATCTCTCTCCTTAACTGCCCATCAGTTGCTGTTTCTCTCCTCCTGGTCGTGGTCTCCGTTCGCGTCCCTGAGCTCAGGACCAGTTTCGGTGAGTGGGAAATCTCAGGGGAGGTAAGGAGTTTAGCTGTGAGCTGACCATATGTCCTGCCCATGTGATATTTTAGCTGTGGGCTGTAACCTGTATACCTGCCGTATAATGACAAACATGCTATGATAATAATAATAATACCTGTAGTAGCATTAATTAGCTGGAGTAGAAACATTACTATTAATAGTAGCAGTGAACATTATGAAGAAAGAACATGATATAATGTGCCCATAAAGGGGTGCATATGATGAGCAACAATACTTATGTAGGCTCAAAGGGACTCAAAGTGTGCCAAGATAATACTCTCCCCCCCATACATACACCCCATTACACCCCCAACATCATGAATTATTAGGGCAAGTCAGGATGGATCCATGTTTTGAAGTTATTTATGCCAAATTCGAACATGACCATCTGAATGTTGCTGGATTTTCTAATCTTCTATTGTATAATTTTGGTGAGCCTTAAGTTTAGCTGACAGGAGGTGCACCCAGTGTGAGCTTCTGCTGCTGTAGCCCACCTGCTTCAAGGTTTGATGTGTTGTTTGTTCAGATATGCTCTTCTACATACCTCTGTTGTAACCCACTTGATTTTTTCTCTTCTTTAGACAATTCTCTGTAAACCCTGGAGGCGGCGCTGTGTCTTAAAGTCCCACTAGATCAGCAGTTTCTGAAATCCTCAGACAAGCCCGTCTAGCATCAACAATCACGTCACCTTAAGAGTCATTTACGTCACTTTTATTTCCCCTTCTGATGCTCGCTTTGATTCGGCAGTTCGTCTCCATCACGTCTACGTGCTTAAAGGCACTGAGCTCCACTCCTGCCTTGTGATTGGCTGATTAGATATTAATCATCCGTTTTCACGGTTACAGCGCGCGAGAAAAAAAGAGCTACAAAAACCACATACTGACCCCGGGATGTAATGCGGCTCCGGTGTCACGAGCAGTTTACCAAACTTCGGAGGGAACTTCTCCATGTTTGCACGCGGACTAAAAGAGATAAGAGGGGAGCTTGACCCCCCGTAGTGCGTGCGTGTGTCCTTCTAGCTGCGCGTGCCTGCGCGTGAGTATGTTTGGCTAAACCAGTTGCTATAGCCTGCGCGTCAAGGTGAGGATCAAACAAGGTGTCTCTCGCTCTGACGTCACTCTGCAGCCTTAATTCCATCTCCTTTATGACGTTGCAGCAAAGCAATAATCGGTCTAAACTGCAACTCTGTTCTAATCTAATCCAATCTGATCTAATTCATCATTAACATTGTTTTCAAAGAACAGGATCACATTTATTCAGTTAACACTTTATTAGGAACACCTTGTTTCTGCACTCAGCGCCCAAATTCCCCATAATATACAACGTAGAAGAATTAATTTACGTTCAGGATAAATACAGAACCAGTGATTTTATCAGTAACTCGTGGAAGCAACACAAACCTGTCCCTCCGAACTTCCCTACTTTACCTGCTATCCATTTGAACTTATATGTACAGTGTTTGTTTCCAGTAAACCTAAGCTTGTACAGATGCTGTATATAACTTGTAAAACGAACACACTTAGTAGTTTTTACATAAAATACTGTGCTTTGCAACAACAACAAAAACAAAACTAGACCTACATGCATTGCATAAGAAGCAAGCGTACATTTTAAAGAGCATTTGCAAATATAGTTTATCCCTTGTCTTTGTGACATTGGGGTGATTCTGGCGCCATCTATCGACCGAAAAGTTAGCACTGCCGCAGCGGTCATGTTTCACCTTGATGTAATGTTCGCCGATGGATCTTTTTATGTTTTCTGATACACTGCAGATTTAGTTTTAACAGTCTGGTTGGACCACTGAAATCATCCAGCATGCTTGGATGAAAAGAAGGTATTTGTTCTGGCTTCGTATCAGCGTCTGAAAATCTGAAATGCAGCTGGAATGTGTGGCATTGGAAATAAGCTGGAATGATCAGGTGTCAGGTGTGTTTAGGCTAAACATTTAGGGCAGATCCTTATTTAAGGCTGGCTTTAATTTCTGAAGCATCGAATGGACTACAGTGTCAGGGGCGCTCTCTCAACCGGACAAACATGCTGGAGTTGCACGATGATTCTATTTAGCGTTTCACAACACAAACTTCACAAACTTGCTCCACTTCAGCAAGTTTTTTTTTAACCTAGATGTGCTCTGACTTATCGCGAATCTGGTCATCGTTACATCATTTCCTATGACTTTTATAGCATTCCCATTCATTCTGCTTTTTAATTACAGGTAAGCTTAATATGTTCGACCTCATTATGGTCTGTGAAATCGGTCATTAGCCGAAGTGGATGTTGGCCTGACATTAACGTAGTCATATTGTCTTTTTATGCTACTGTAGAGCAAATATTATTATTACTACTTACTACATTTCTTTTTCAATTACTACAAGAAAACATAGTAACGGCATCTAAATGTGTTCGAGAGACCTTTAGAAACACAAGTGGAACGCTACCATCAAATTCATGGAAATTCACAACATGCAGTACATGCACAACATGCAAATTCAACATGTCCTGTACTGTAGCTGATTAGACCCAGAGTTAAAACGCAGATTTTCATTTACTTGTATAAGTTGTTATAATTTTTACTACCTCAATCGTTAAAGTGAGCTGGCTTTGATTAGATGGGCGGTAAACAGTGCTTACCTGTTTACTAACTTAGCTAAATTACCTATCTATTAGTTTGTGAACAAAATAAATTGTACACAAATATCCCTATTAGTATGGAGTTTGACCCCCAGCTGTGCTTCTAAAAAAAGCCTTTGTTTTTCTACGAGGGCCTTGAGTTCGGCTTCTGATCTTAGATAATAAACCCTGGCTCACTTTTGGCATTCCAGTGCATTTTCAAACCGTCTGACGAAGATGAGGTCAGGGTGCTGGGCAAGCCAGCCAAATTCTGAATTAAAGTTGGCAAACCAGTTCTCTCTGGGCTTTGTTTAAGGACAGCAGGGTAGAAAGGGGAAGAAATGCTCTACATATGTCAAACTGAGAGTCACTACTGTCTATGTTTGGTTGATGCTAAAAAAGCAGAGCTCAAGAATTAGAAGAGGTGTCCACAAACATTTGTTTGGTCTGAGTCATGGAACCTTCTATAGAAAGAAATCCTTTGCAATTTCTTTTCCATTAATGTTTTATAAATGACGAAAATCCCCTAAAGGAAGTATTTGACGCAAAATGAAAATTGGCACGAGCGTTGATCTTTAGTTGAGGCATGTTAACTGTCTGATGTTTAGGGTTTTTCTTAATTATTATTCATATTATTATTATTCATGTATTAAATATCATACCTATGTACTCATGGCATGACCCATGGTTATGAGGTTTTTTACACAGTATGATTTACTGCATTATTTACTCTGATTTAACCGTAAACAGGAATGAAACAGAAAACTGTGGCATTATGCAATGCAGCACATCATGTGGGTTCATTTGAAAACAGGATCCTGTTATTCTTGCTTGTATATTTTATGTATAATTTGTACTGTGCTAGAGTTTTTGCACCAATAATGCTTTTAATGAACCAGAAACAAACCGGGTACATTCTGGACCGTACAAAAACAATACTAGTGCCCAAACTTTTGCACATGCCATATTTTGGGTTTCATTCGAACTTTAGTTTTAACATTTGCAGCAGGAAATCTTACGTTTAGTCATTTAGCAGACATGTTTATGCAAAGCAATTTACAGTTTTACAGTCAAAGTAATTGTTGACTAAAAGCCTTAATCAAGAACCCAACAGTAGCAGGCTGCCAGAGGTGGGATTTGAACCTAGTGGGTCCCTTTTTGTCCTCTATCTGGGACCTAATTCATGTGTTTGGTCAGTTTATTATTGTGCTTAAATATACTTTAAATATAAGAAGGTGAATTCACAAATGAGTTTTTGATGTGTAAGAGATAAACACTCATTTCAAAGGCACTTCTTTAAAATATAGTAATACACCTAAAGTGGCATGACAGGTACATATACTTTTGTGTAAGTTTGTTATAGTATGTAAAGAAATACATTTATCCACGTGTATCTCCTTATAACATACTAAAGTATATTCTTTTTAAATAATACGCATACATTTTTGTCTAAGCTTGTTTTAGTGTGTTATTACTACTTAAAGAGCATTACTTTAATGTGCATATTTTAAACATACAGAGAAGTATATTTAAGATGTATTTGCATAACGTATTCAAAATAAAAAACGAGCGTTTAAGATTATTTCCATTAAATAAAGAAATACACTATTAGATACACTATGCACTAATGCACTAATGTTTATTAATACTAATGTTTAAAACACTATACTATGCACTGAAATTCATTAGAATTACAATTTAAATGTACTAATGTTTAAAACACTTAATGTACTAAAATACACTAAGATTACACTATTAATGTACTAATGTTTAAAAACACTATTAATGTACTAAAATGCACTAAGATTACACTGTTAATGTACTAATTTTTAAAAACACTATTAATTTACTAAAATATGCTTCTATATCCAAGGGCATTTTCAAAACAGGCTCGTTACTTTGGATTTTTACAAATCGATTTATTCAGGCAATTCTTTCCGGCCCTTAATAAATAAGAAGGAATAGGGAATAATAAATCGTAGGTTTATGCTAGAAGCACTGCAACTGATGCAAGGATGCAGTATAATGCATTCCATATCGAAAAAGCAAACTTTATTTCCACTTCCTCATGACGGCAAATTCTATTTATATAAAGCATATTTACATTCCCTAAGCAGTAAATAAAAGCACATCCTGCTAGGTGTAATTACAGTAAAACGTCACTTGTACTTGAGTAAAATACAGTATTTAATCCATGCTTTGACTTTTACTGGAGTATCTTTTAATCAGTAACACTTTTTCTTGAGTAAAGAACTTGTGTGCTGCTGCCACCCCTGACCCTGCCTTGGGAAACTCCTCCTGTTGAGTACCTACATGCACTGATTGAACTGGATCCCAAAAAACAGGTTTCTTAAATGAGCCCAGGTTTAACTGAGAGACACCAGAGACACTGCTCAATCTCTAAATGAATAAAAGAATACATTTATTGCTCTTAGACAAGCACATATTTATTGGGTGGCTTTTCCGTCTTGTGATCGAGCAGGAATTGATTCTGCATTTTTAGCTGCACGTGAGGTTTGTGAACGAGATTAAGCTTTTGAAAATGCTGCCGTCTGACATGACTAATGATTGACTTGCAGTCTTGCATCACTTTTGTTTGCGGTATGTGAAGGTGGAATTTGCATCGTAGATGGATGTAGCAATAAAGCTCGCTTTATCCTGCGTATTCACTCGTACAAGGGCAGCTAAAGCAACAGAACGTGGAATTGCTGTCAGCATGTTCTGTCGGACATTCTTACAGGCCCAAGAACCAGAAGAGACGAGCAAGTTTTGCAAAGTTAAATACGACTTAATGCCTGTGTTTCACAAAACCTGGTTTTATCCTGGATAGAAGTGTCTGGTACAAGAACATCTTCATCATCTGCGTTTTTTTTGAAACCGTGATCTTTGTTTTGCTGCTCATTCAGCACAGCTTCACTAGTAATACCACTGAAATTTGCTGTTCTCGATTTGGGTTTCGGTTCACGCTATGCTTCCATGCAGTTTCTGTGTGCCTTTCTGCAAGTAACTCGCTCACGTTCAGACGTGTCGAAGCAGCTCAAGGTGCCTGGAGCATGATGCAGGAACGAGTAACCACTTTGCAAAGCCTTAGTTCTGGGAAGGAGGAATGTGGGCGGCGTTCTACCTCTGCCTTGAAGTCTGTGTGACGGGTTTCGGCCTTCTCTTCTCTTCTCTTCCTGCTGGGTGCAGTCCATAGTCACCTGTCAGGTAGAGAGGGTGTCGCTCACACTGTTGAGCCGGCGTGGCGTGTTTGCACAGACAGGACTGAGGGACAACAGTCTAATGAATCTCTACAGGAGTTTTGGGTGTTTGCTGGAGGCCTGGGTGGCCGAGGGTTACATGGCTTCATCCTCGGGGGAGGGTTCGGAAAAGAATCTGGACCCCAACAGCAGCGACTCAGCATCTACCAGCTCCTTCAAGCTCTTGGGAGGCGCTCTGAGGTCGGAATCAGAGGACTCTGGAGTGGAGTTACCTTCTGCACTTAGCCAGTTGACCTCCCACTTAGAACCAGACAGGGAAGACTTACGACCGTCGTGTTCCTCTCCTGCTCTTTCTCATTGCTCCTCATTATCGTCATGTTTCTCAGCAGTACACAGAGGGAGTATGAAGGTCTCAGAAGGCTCCGGGTTACTAGTGGAGGAGACTTTACGGAGAACGGAGTCGGCCTGGAGGAGAAGCGTGGACGGTAGCCAACGGCGTCGCTGCAACACAGCTTCAGTTACATCAGATCTTCAAGCGTCCATACGGCAAAGAGCTGGACATTTAGGACCAGGAAGGTCTCAAGTACGAGCAACAGCTGAACAACCAAAACCAGAAAATATCCAACACACACCGAGCATCAGTGACAGGAAAGGTGCAGAGGTACAGCTCCCCTTCTGTTTATTCTCCTCCCTCCAAAAATGTCATCAAGGTGATCTCCATCCATGTGTAATGTTTTACATTACACAAACATTTTTTACAAACATGGTTTGGATCCCCTATTGATTGTGTAACTTAAAAATAAAACACCTTAACTATTTTTTAAGGAAATAATTTATAGTACACTGTGGTGCCAGTGTAGTCATGTGGTTATGTTTAGTTTTTGGTAAAAGCTTGTCGTATCCAGGGTGGTCCACCATATTTAATGTTATAATTATTGAATCGTATCCTAACATTAATCGATAACAATCTAAAATAAATATAACTTGAACTACATTAAGGCAGCCCGGGGGCTCAGTGGGTAGCCGCCTCAAAGCAAGAAGGTCCCGGGTTCAAGAGCGGCCTGGGTCCTTACTGCATGGAGTCTACGGCTACTCTGGGTACTCCGGTTTCCTCCCACACGCCAAAGATATATGTGTTAGGTTAATTGGTGTCTCTAAAGTGGCCCTTAGTGTATGACTGTGTGTGTCTGTGCCCTACGAAGAATTTCTTTGGGTTGTTCCTGCTGTTGCACCCGGAGTTGCCGGGTGAGCACCGTGACCCCATGTGAATTAAGCGGAATATAATGGATGAGTGGATGAATTAAATGTACATTAACCTCTAAAATTGTAACTGTAAAATTAATTGAAACTGAGCCTCTGCAATTTTGCCAATTCATTCAACACAGTGCTGCTCACCTCCTGCTTCATTTAGACGTAGGGTTGCTGAGGCTGAAGCTTTTTCTGCCTGTTTTGGTACAGTGCAGAGACGGGGACAAACCCTATAAACTTTGCTTGCCTTGATTAAATATTTATTAAAAGATCAGTAAAATAAAAACAATGTAAAGAATATTGAAGATATTAAATAACAAACGTTTGCTATAGACTAAGCAATTAAGTTACTTTCCGCCATTTCTGCCACATTTTCCTGAAAAAAGTGGGTGACCTACTGTCCCAAGTTCAGTTGAGGTTCTAATATTCTAATATTATGTATTCTAATATTATGTTCTAATGTTATAAGGTTCTAACATTTGCAGTGCACTGCTCACAACTACAATTTACACCTGTTTTGAGGGTGGGCTGAACCATTTCATGGGGGTATCAGGCAGTGCACAGGCTCTGGATGTTTACTTTTTGCCAAACATGAAAGTAAATGAAAACGTTTATACATTTTAAGTAAAATGTACTATTATTTATTATGCTTTAGCTTAATGGAATAAAAATATACAATCGTCCTTATTTTCCCCCATATGCCGCCCCTGCTCATATCTTTTAGTCTTCTGTAATGCAGTGAAATATTTTAAAAGGTATTTAACTGCCCTTAGATTTTCAACATGAATGTATTTTGCTCAGCAGGCTTTCAGGTTCTTTCCTCAGCATTGAGAAGCAACTTGTAATTATTTGTTAAAGCAATTGCTCTGCTGCTACAGGTGTTGAGGATTACGATAATGAGACAGTGGTGGCGCAGTGTGGTTAAAGAACTATATTGGGTAACTGTTGTGGTTTCAAAGCCTCTGTACTGCCCACTGTTGGGCCCTTAACCCTCAGTCTTTTTCAGCTGTACTTTAAGTTATTCTGGTCAGCATTGTAAGATAGTGATTTTTTTTTGGCACTCCTTTAGCAGACTATTTCCTTTACAAAACTTTAATATGTGCTTTGTGGTCGCTCATTTGCATTATTGTAGCATACAATAATATATATAATAATTATAATATATAATATATATAAATATTTGCTATTGGATCTGTTTGAATCCTTGAGTAGCATCCCTTACACAATCTGGTGGAATGTTGTCATTGATTGCATCATGTAATTGCTGTAGTTTTGTAAGCGGCACATTCATGCTATAAATCCCCTGATTTACCACATCCTGAAGCTGCTCTGTTGGATCAGATCTGGAGACTGAAGAGAACATTGATATATTCAATAAGTAAAGTTATTTCATACTGTGGCCGGTGGGCATCAGACCCACTTTACTGGGTGCTGCTGTGCCTCAAAATCATGGTGGATTATTGAGTATAAAATGCATGGAGTATTATTACACCAGTACTGGTCTCTCTCCGATGGCTGCTATGTGCTTAAGAGAATAGATTTTAAAATCTGCTAACATTTCACACTTACAAAGTGAGGCTCCAACATGCACTTCATTTACTTCATAGCATACGATTTTTAAGGTCCAGTAGCTATTAGCTGGGCCATTGAAATAGTCTCCATACTGATAATAGACTCTCAGAGTCACTTAATTTAAAAAAAAAATACTACAAAAATGACAAAATATATTTTTACTCTCTTACTTTTTTTTTAGCAATGTTTGAATTGTTTTTGCTATTATTTGCTATTTTCCGTTTTTGTTTTTCATAATGGTTGTAATCTTATAAGCACTTTGTGCTATATAAATAACGATTTGCTTGCTTACAACACGCCATGCAGATCCACTACAGGCACTACATTTCCCATAATGCCCCTACATCTCTCCAGCTTGAAAGCTTGATCTTTCAGTTAGAATCAGTTATTTTTTGTTTTTTGCATTAAGTAATTAATGGACATCAGTGGCCAATTTCTAAAAACAAATCAGCCATCCTGCAGAAAAGATCGTGACAACACATAGCTCTCTATTTTGGTTACCCCATTATAACCTGCATAACCTACCAAAAATCTATTATTGGACCACTAAAGCAAAGGCATTCATTAAACTAGCGAAGACAGCCTAAACAAAATAAGGCAATCATTTTTAAAAGCATGTTTCACTCGTTCATCATCTCTCAGCTGTGAGATGCCGGTTTTAGTGTTAAATCACTCTCTCCCTCTAACTTCTGTGTTTGTGCCCCAGATTTGCATCAAAGCAAACCATTACAGTACTGGTTACACAAGGCAGGTCGGTCTCTGTGGATTCACAGAGTTTACGCCAATTTCTGTATCTGCACGTCATGGTATTTGGCAGATGCTTTGTTCATGTCTTCATTTGGTTGATTCTTTTGTTCACAGTGACTTAGTGAGGCTTAAGCTTTACAGTGGCGGCTTGGTGGAACCGAATTTGACCTCGAGTCAACAGCCGTAACTACAGAGCCACCTTTGTCCAATTAGCTAATCATTACTGTAACAATAAAGTCATAAAAGCCCTGACACATGATGATACCCATAATGTACTATGATTTTATCACATCACCAAACCCTCCCGTGCTTTTACGTCAAGCGTTTGTTCTTCCTGTTTCACACACCTTAGTGCACACCTTGCATTTAATTAAGTTTCTTCTAGCAGGTATAAAGAAATAAAAACACGATGGTATCGTTAGGAAGAACAGTCCCTTATCTCGGTGCATGTTCAGAATTCTTTTCTTTCAACGAACCGATTCAGTTTTGGTTAATGGTGTGTAGTGTGGGAAGAGCTTCAGTGCAAGAGTACTATGCAAAAGTCTTAGGTCAGATTAGATGTACTGGTGTTTTAGCAGTGCTTTAATGACTATGTATCATTATGGGTTGTTTTTTTTTAACAATGCAATCCGAAAATACAAGGAATTTGTGTGCAGTATGAAAAACGCCGTCTTTTTGGAAGTGAAGTTGCCATAAGTGACATATTTTATAAACATTGGATGTAATATTTTATAAATGTGCAATAATTTAAACTTACCCGACTCTCTCATACAATACATAAATTATATATGCATACATTCTCTCATGTGTATTTTGCATTCTTATTATAAGTATTATTAATTTTATATCTTATTTTTCTCCTTATAATAATAATAATAATCTTTCTAGCTTTTCTACTCAGTGTGTACGATAATATATGATGCTGCTGGAAACGTAATTTCCCTGAGGGGAAAACTCCCAAAGGGATCAATAAAGTTTTATCTTCTCTTATCTCTTATCTTAAGAAACCACTTTTTCAGTGAAGTCCCACTAAATACTGACCTTTGCCTGCAGAAGTCGTTTTCTGAAAATCAGGTTTTATATAATTTTGTATACGAGCCCTACGCTATATGTTTGTATCTTAATGAAGAATTAATTGAATAGTTTAAATACACATCCAAAAAGGATCAATAAAATACAGTATAATACAGAGCAAAGTACAATAAATACAATATAATAAGTCAAATATAGATATAATAATAATTATAAAAAATATAATGAATAAAGTGATCAATATAATTAAATGCAGAGTCTCCAGGCATGTCTTTTAGCAGGTAACAGCTGGCATGGCATCTTCCCTATTCAGTACAAACATGAAACCTGTTTTGTTTTTTATTGTTCCATTCTCATTTGTTTTATTTCTTTTTGGATAGCTTTTTGTGCTGCAGGATAATTGTACAACAGCATGAAGAACTACAACAAACTCGCACGAAAGTTAGTGTAACCAAGGGTCTTAAGCTATTGGGAACAATTTATGGAAAAACTACTGTTAGCTGCCTGAATTGCGTACCCCAGTAAAACGCTGCTGTACCCCACTAAAAGTACAGGAGTAAAAAAACAAATATGATGCTGGATTGCTGAGCAGAATTCCAGAACAACATGATGCTTTCCCATGATGCTCAAGCAACTTTCCAAAAACTGGAACGCTTTCAGTCAGTGCCAGTTTCTTTCAGATTTTCTCATGGAGTAACATACATCTGCAAAATCTAAATAAATAAATAACATTTAAAAACAAAAATAAGGAATTAAATTCATTTAGCATATTTAATTATTATTTTTTATTTTACATTATGTTTAATATATTAAATTTTTTATTGATAAATTAATTTATTTTATTATATTATTTATGTTATTTTATTTATATATACATATACATACGTATGTATGTTCATGTACCCTCGTTGTTAGAAATGTACTAAATTTCCACCAAAATTCTGCAGATATTTCCGCACATTTTATTGTGGACTTACCAGTATTAAGCACCTAGATCTGATCATCTGAAAGGTGCCAAAATGTTTGCAAGTGTTTGTAGTTTGTAGATTAACGTGTGCAGAGGCTCGGTTTATTTCTGTTCTGTTACTACAGCAACAACATGCTGTATGTGTGTCAGGGTTGCCAAAACTTTTGCAAAAGTCTACTTGTTTTAGCTGGCTCCGATCTGCTCGTCAATCCACACCTTAGCATAATGAACATAAGTTATGCTGTTTGTTGTTGTTAAAGTGTGTTTAATTGTTTCTAATTGAAGAGAAACTGAATATAATTACTGTAGCAGTACGAGGGGGGAAAAATCTCCTTATCAGTACACATTCCTTCTTTGTTAATAGTGTAAGGCATTAAGTGTTGGCACCCTGTCAGGACATCCTGTAAAGGATGAGCTGTTTAGAAGCTCGGATCTGACCTGCTTGTTCGCCCCGAACGTTGATCCACACCTTCACACAACCGTGTTATCACATTTCCACCATCAGGGTGGTCATGTGCCTTTATCTGGGCCGGTCAGCATGAACCAGTCGGTTCAGGTGTGCAAAGCTCGACTGGAATGGAGCCAAAGTGAATCGGACCTGCAGGAATGTTGGAATGCATTTACAGAGAGCAAATATGCCTCAACATACAAAAAGCAGTAGGCAGAGGAACTTCTTCTGATCACTCTATGAATTTATCACTTGCACATGCTAGTTTCAGGATCTCTGACTAAAATAACTTTTTTGTCTGTTTGTTCAAAGCAGACTGCACGACCCCTGCATGGAAAATTGATGCCTTAATGCTCTAAGTAAACAGCTTGCATTTTTATAAGGTCTCAGAATTTATTAATGGTTTTTTGAAAGGGCAGAAATGTCATTTTTAGCTTGTATTTGAATAGTTTAAGTTTTAAGAGTTTATCTAGCTTAGGGCCAAGAGACTGAGGAACAGTCACTGAGGATCTGAGCTTGAACCCAGCACCATGAAGGACAGGGTGCAGACATGCCCTGCAACAGACTGGCATACAATCCAAGTTTGCACCCTTGTCCTCTCACAGGGAAGAGTGAATTGGGAAGAATGTATCAGGAAGAGTCAGGTCAGCAGTGCTGTTGTGCAGCTATGAGTATCTGACCCAGCAGTGCTGCTGGAGTGCTACAGTGCATTGTGCCCACTCACTGTGCCCTGTCACCTTGTTGTTCAAAACTGTATACACTGGTATGTTTGTGTAAAACATGCTCATGTAACTAACCCTCACAAACATTACCCATAGTGTGCTGTTTGTGTTTGTTTGCAGAACACGTGTGACCTAACGTTGGACTGGGAATGTCTCTCTCCTGGACTGATGTACTTGGAGCAGATGTGCCGCATGCTAGAAACAATCGCTGGATTACAGCAGCACAACCAGCACCTGCAGCTCCAAATCGAGAACATCCAAAACCACAAGGACATGGAGGTGGCTGTAATTCTTTCACATATAATGATTTTTATATAATTTTGGGCAGCATGGGGGCTCGGTGGGTGGCACCGCTGCCTCACAGCAAGAAGGTCCTGGGTTCAATCCCAGGGTGGAGCGGCCTGGGTCCATTTTGTGTAGAGTCTGCATGTCCTCCCCGTGCCTGGTTTCCTCCCACAATCCATGTTAGGTTAATTGGCATCTTTAAAGTGGCCCTCAGTGTGTGACTTTGAGCGTGACTGTGTGTCTCTGCCTCTCCTACGATGGATTGGCGCCCCGTCTAGCGTTGTTTCTGCTCTTGTGCCCAGAGTTGCCAGATGAGCACAGACTGGCCCGCCACCCCATGTGTATTAAGCTGAAGACAATGGATGAATGGATGAATAGATGAATATAATTTTAAAAAAGATTTTTCGGTGTGCACCAATAACATTAACATAATCAACAGAACTCAAACCACCTGTGAAGCATGGCAGAAGAGCATAAAAAGTTTGCTGTTTTCTTGTGCACAGCTCTCCTGTTCACAAGCTTTCCGAATTTGTGCTGCAGTTTTGATTCGGCACAATAATACTTCCCTGACATATGACTTTCAAATTTGTTTCTGCTATTTGTTTTAACCACCTGTCAGAAGCTCTAGTATGTTATTATGCTTAATTATGCTTATTGAGATCTAAATCTCACTAATCCATGACGTATTCCAGCTGCCTTTTTTTAATTGTTTCTCAGAGAGATTTATCTCTTCCTTGAATGGATTCCTGGACATATTGTTGATACCCTTCTAATATAATAACCATAAAATTATCTCTTGTGTCCTGAAATATGAGTTACAGAGATTAAATAATGAAATTAAATGAGTCATTAGACAAAATATTTACTGTACCTCATATAGTAACTTCAAATTTCATCAGTCTCTCTCTTTCTCTCATTATTTATTTATATATATATATAGTTGCTCTTGGACTATCATTGGATTAGATGTGTATATGTGTGTATATATGTATATATATATATGTGTGTGTGTGTGTGTGTGTGTATAGTTGTTCCTGGTCCACCATTAGATTAGATATACTGTACTTAGATAGATGTGATCCTTTAATTTCATTGGGTTTTTTGACTCTCTTGCTTTAGTAATAACGAAGATGCTTTGTATTTCTGCAGGTTTTTAGCAGCACAGGAACTGAAGCGCAACAGTTACCTGGTGATAAAGACCGTGTGAGGTTTTCTCCAGACGAATTTCGCCGCAGGAGTGTTTCTGATACTTGGACTTTTAGCAGTCATCGAGGTAAATCTTGATCACTTATTACTGCTATCGCTTATTAAAATGAAGGTCATGAGTTCAGTGAGGCTCTCCAGAGAGACAGCCAGCATTCAACTGCACAGCTAAAGAGTCTGAATGTTTTTTACAGTTATTGTTTCTGAGTGCAAGTGCCCTACGATAGAGGGGCACCCTGTCTAGAGTTGAACTTGCTTCGCAGGCTGTGCCACCGGCTAAGCACCAGTTTCCCATGACCCCGATCAGGATTAAGTGGGAAAGAAAATAAATGAATGATTTTCTAAAAGAAAAGAACTTTAAACAGTGCAAGAAACAAAATGTAAATTCATCATATTTATCCACTCTGTAAAGCGTGACAATTTAGTCTTATTCCACTAGATCCACGTTTGATTTTGTAAGATCTCCTTACATAATTGGCTTTTAATCATTCCTCAATCAAAACAGTGCTTTCCAAACTCTTTTTGATACAAATAATTTAGAGAAACATATAGCCATCTTCTGTTTTCAAACTCAGCTGAAATATATTTGAAACAATTTTAAGTGAAGTTAGATTTATTTATATAGCATTGTCCCAAAGCACCTTTAAAGATCATCTTCTAATAACTAAGCCCAGTCCCACATTGAGCAAGTTTAGGGAGACAGTGGAAAGAAAAATTCTTAAACGTAATAATGAAGAAACCTCAGGAGAAATGGGGTAAGTATGACCAATTATAATTAATAAAAAGACTGTATTTTTCAGTCTAATTCATTAGTATTTATATTATTAAATCTTAGTTTAATGATTCAGGTTATGTTATGTTGAGGGTTGTGGGCTGCACCCAAGTCAATTGGTTTAAGTTTGTATATTAATGAATGAATGTTATGGTGTGTCTCCTGCAGGAAAATCTAAAGGAGTTCTGGGTGAACGGTTCAAATCCACAGACGTTTTAATGGAAGAACCTGATGGCTTACAGGTAAGAAAGACATTCAAGCTCCCACAGAAACTGTAGATAAATTTCCACTTGAACGAATGGCTCAGTGGTAAAAGAAATGTTTCATTTTTCAGATTGTTGCATTCACTTTAGACTTTAAAGTCTTGGACTAATTTTAAATTTAGAATGTCCGCATACAATTTGGAAACTGCCATGGCTGTATGGCAAACAACAGCTCGGAAACAACAGCTAATTGCTGTTGCCATAAAAAGAAGTTCTTGAGAACCTGGGTATGAACCTTTGACTGCAAGGTGAAGGTTAAGGAGCGTGGATGAACTGGCATCCCATCCAGGGAGCATGCGATCAGGAGTCGAAACAGAAACGGGTGCTAGAAAGCAAATCTGATCATTATATATGCAAATCTGTTCTAGATCTGTACTCAAACACACCTAAGAGTAGAGTAAAGCCATTAGATTTGTTGTTTTAGTCCTGGTATGACAATACATTCCATACTGTCTATGACTGGATCCAAAAGTCTCAAGCATGGATTGATCACTCCATAATCTTCTTTTCCACGGATCTACATTCCAGTCTTTGTGAGCTTTAGCATGTCTTAGCCTTTCCCCCTGTTCGTCGTCTGGAAAAAAGTTGTTTCTTGGCTGCTACCCTTTCAAAAAGCAGTTATGATCTTCAGACTGCAGAAGGGTTGACTTGGCATCCCGATGAAGCAAAACTGTAAGGCGAGGTCAAACTAAATACGTAGCTTAATCAGTTTTTTATATCCTACATACAAATCCTGCAATAAAACCTACATTTTCTACATTTCCTACATTTTCAGAAACATACAGGTTCTAATAAAGAGGCTGAGAAACAATTGTATATGGTCATTATACCTTTGCTAATGTAGCAATCTATCTAATCTAATGGTGGCCTAAGACTTTTGTACAACACTGTATTTCTCAACTAGCAGGTTTCTGCGAAGGAGAACGTGATTCGGTTCCTAAAGTCAGAACCCAAGGTTTCCTATTTTGACATTTGGAGGCCATGAATTCTCGACAGAGTGACTAAATTTTGGAGTGTGCCAGGTTTTCTGTATCATTTTGCTCCAATAGGATAAACTGTAACACTTCATTAATAAGAGCCATTGTGTTGACTGGGCGTGTTCAAACCTTTATGGACGGTCTGTCACACAGTTGTTATTGAATGCCTTTGACGTGAATAACGTTAATATTTGCTCATCCAGCAGGATAAACCAGAGCAGCGGAAGGAGAGTAAGAGCCTGATGTTGAGGATTGCGTCACTGGGTAGGAATGAGAAAACCAAACCGTCCCGAAGCACTAGGTGAGAGATTAACATTACCAAACCGTAATTCTTTCCCAGTGACTGCAAACGAACTGGGGCAAACGTTATGATTCTACAATAACAAACAATTAAAAACAATTAATTATCTACACTCACCGATCACATTATTAGGTACGCCTCTTTTTTGTGTGTGTTTTTACACTCATTTTACATTTTATCTGTTCTTCTTGCCTGCTAGAAGCAGGTATGTAGTCTGTAGTTTCGTAGATTTGTAGATTTGTTTCTCTGCATACTTTGTTTGTCCTCTATGCTCTGTTTCGTAATGGTCAGGACCCCCACAGGACCAGTGCAGGCCAGGTACTTTACTGACACTGATGGTGGTGCGTTGTGCTGGCGTGGATCAGACACAGCAGGGCTGCTAGAGTTTTAAACCCTATGTCCTAAAAGACACATCTGCCTTACAGATTTGACTTGTAGATCAGAGAAAGTCAGAGACAGCAGCTCCTCTGTTATTATTCAGTTTGGGTTAGTCATCCTCTAATCCTGCATTTGGATGCTGGTGGCTGCATGGCTGGATAGACTATTTTTAGGTTAGGTGTTTAAAAACCCAAGCAGCACTGCTGTGTCTGATCCATCCATCCATCCATCCATGGCAGTACAACATACCAACACACCTCCACCACATCAGTGTCAGTCTAGTGCTGAAAATGATCCACCACTCAAATAGTCCCTGACTAGTGATGGTCCACAGAAATAATGAAAACTACATAAATAAAATAAAAAAAATTCTGTTTATCTGTCCATTGTTGTAGCCAGACTGAGCCGGTTAGGTTACTAATGGGAGATGTAAAGTCAAGAGCATTTTTGCTCGGGTCCTCCGACATATCAAGAGGCAAGAGTTCTAAACAAGCTTTTTCCGAAACATTTTTTTCATCTTTTAAAAAAATGCTGAGTGACTGTAGTTGTTGATGTACTGTAGATGCAAAGAAAATTCAATGTTTCATTGCTTTCAATGTTTCATTGGTTTGTCTTTCTCCCCCGTTGCTAGTGAGAAAAAGCTGACGTTTAGACTGTTCCGAAACAGAAGAAAAACCACAAGGTTCTGAGACGCGGAAACTTTGTCCGGATTAGAAGATCCAGAGAAGAAACAGACCAGAAGTGCACTCAGAACGCACAGGTTTCATTTGCACCTTGCATTAATGTCAACAGCTTATGGATCTGATGGCGTATTTAAATGTATAGGTTTCATTTTGTCTGCTTCCACTCTTATGCACAAGTTGTGGCAACCCTGAACAAATATGACACGTTTCTGCCAGTTAGCAAGGTCAAAACACGGGCACCTTAAACGTATTTATCTTCTCAATATGCGCAAAATTTGGTCTTACTTTTGCGTGTATTAGCACATTTTAAACCTGCCTGATCGCTGGTGTGGTTGGGGTACACTTTTCCATTCTCTTGTTCTCTGCGTTACAAAGGAAAAAAAAAGCTCTTAGATAAACAGTAAAACAGTTCCAGCTTTATTATCATCATCATTCTCCAACCTTTCAGCTTTTTTAACGCCACAGGGTTTTTAATATCCATGTTTTTATCATCTGTAACGCTACTTAGAGAAGCGGAGCCAAACGCAGTTAGCAATGACAGAACTTTATTAAAGAAAATCCAAAATCGCAAACCCTTGCTAAAAGTCATACACAGGAGAAAAGCAAGAAACGAAGTTGGGGAACGGAAGCAAGGTTAAAACACGATAAGAGGCAAAACTAGATATATTAACGAGAGCGCATCAGGACTGGAATGAACCGAGTAGATCAGCGAGGAAGTAAAATGAGAGAGGGCATAAACAGAGGAAGTGATAATGAGCAACAGGTGTGTGTAATTAGTATGATGGCGAAACCGATCGTGTGAGTGAGTGGGTGTGGTCCGCTGGGCAGGAAGATTGCGCATGTGTGACATAATCAGCCTGTTATATAAGCCTTTGCGCTCTGCTACTGGCAGGATGGGTTGTTGTCGCCCTGCAGCCGAGCTCTGATTGGTCAGCTGGTTTTCAACACCTCAGAACAAAGCGGGAATTGGAACAAGCTATGATCACAAATTGTACGTAACGTTGAACTCTGTAGGTGTCGGTGCTCTTTTTGATGAGCTGCAAGAATGTAAATGTTTGAGCTCGAAGATATTAAGTTAGAAGTTTCCAGAAGCACACATTAATGCAAGGTGAAAATGGCCTTAGTGATGGCTTGCTAAGGATGATCTGCTACGGCACAACACTGCTGATTTACCTAATGTGTAGTTAATTCTAGCTCAGGGATTCTGTGCAGTGATTTTCATCCAGCACTCAGTAAACCAGGCCTGGATGCACTGGAGTTAAAGATTGTTGTGGTACAACTCCCAAAGGTGTTAGAGCATAGCATTCTGATTGTGTCATGCCTGGGCGGGGTCGGGTAAGAGCTAGGCTAGTGGGACACTGGGTACAGCCTGCTTATTCCAGTTTTTTTACTTCACCTAGATGTCAATGAGCTGTAGCTTTCCATGTTTATTTGAACCCTATTTGCTGTAAGAACAAAAACAGAAGCACTTAAGTTTATTCTCCAGTAATCTTTTTCTTCAAGCACGATTTAACATTTTTTTTAACCTCAGGTAAAGAAAAGTTCATGTGAATGTAATTAGTTGTTGTAATGTGAATATGTAAGACACTTTTTGTATTGTGTTCTGTGTTGTGTTTTATTATGTTTTAACTTCAGGGTACAATACTGTGTAAGAGTCTGAAAAGCAAGCATGCTTCTATTAAAAAAAAAAAAAAGTAAAATCAGTATTTCGTGTCAGTATTTAGTTCCTTTTAAATTTTGTCCCAGTTCCTCGCTACCTTTTGTTTAGTCTTATGCTGAAACATAGACCTACGTAAAATGTATGCAGTAATGCACTGAAGGTCGGTGCTATAGTGTGAGGTTTTGGCACTGGTGTGCTGTGGTAGTAGAGATCAGTACACCAGTGGCAGTATCTCAGATTGTAACACAAACTTTGTGTGAATATAATTCTGATAGCATCCTGTTTTTTAGATTTTCAAATAAAGAGAGCAGAAAAATGGTTTGTTTATTAACATACCTTGAGGTAAAATACGTCCATTCAGTTGTTACCCCACTGCTAAAACATCAAGAAAGTATGAATGAGATACAGGTTTTAACAAAAGTCTAGGATTCTGTTTTTTTTCTGTACTTGGCTTGGGTTTGTAGCCTAATCTCACTGATGAAGTTCTTAATGTCAATCTTGTACGAGTCTGAATTGTTAAAGTTGTTTGTAGATCATGAGCAGCTCGGTCGGGTTTAATAAGATCCGGACTTAACAGATCCATGAATGAAGCTCTGATCAGCCGTGGATGGTGTTTAATGAAAGACAGCGAGTTTAAAGAGCAGCATACGACGTGTTGAGGAAAATCAGGAAGAAAATAAGGATCTGATGGAAGAGACTAAGCTGCTGATACTGATCCCTAAAATCAAAACCAGCTAGAAGATCATTCGCTTCTTTTTTGTTGACAGGAATAAAACTGAAATTCATTGTCGTTGCTCTTCAGTCGAGCCATGAATCCATTAAGAGCCTGGGACGTTTGATTTACTCTCCTCACTTCCATTCCGTGCCTTTTCGGCTCATCCAAGTCTTCGTAGGGGTGAGGAACCTTGAACACATGTAAATCCAAACAAATTATTTGATAAATGCACTGTAATTCATTTCAGCAGTCTTTTAACTGTATGACGCTTTATGGTTGGTATGATTGCTACGATGTGTGTATGTGATGCGGTAATACATACAGCATCAGTCATCATGCCATAATGACAGTCCTAGAATGTCTCTCAGCCAATCCGATTGCAGAATTGGAACTAGCGTAATACATGAATTTTTATTACTTGCAAAGACAGCCTTCTTGATGTGTATTCTTTTTAATAGATGTTATAGAAATGGATGTTTAATCTATGGTAAGATAATTATATTATATAAAAATATATTTGGCTCACAGGTGAATCAGTGGGCTAGAGAACTACTGCTAGCCAGGTGGGGCATCATGAGAATAGATTAGGTCAGTTGACCTCTACCCAGCACTGCAATGGACCGTGGACTGTCCAGTCCCAGTGTTGCAGGTGCTGGTCATTAGGCAGAAAGTTTCAGGGATGAAAAGTGGGTGTGCCTAAGACTTGCACAATACTATACATGCCATGTTTGATAATGTGCCATTATGTATTGTATGTTGAATCCATACTGCCGCTGTTACGAACAAATTCATTATCGAGTGTAATTTATTCTTATACGCTCGGTTAAGCCTCACCTTACATATGAATTGGTGCCACGTTCTGATTGTGTCCCAATATTTAAAAAAAACAACTGCTGTTGCAAATAGTTCAAAGCTTTTTTGATAAAATTCCTGTCAGTTATTCTAGTTACTATTCAAGTGGTCATGTAACAGCTTGCATGTGATCTAGTAATGCGTTTATTACTTGCATGTAAATGCGGACCAGTGTAGAACGTCAAAGGACCGCAGTTCTTTAAAATCGTCCAAACTTATTTGATTACATGTAACAGCAGGAAACAGACTTCACAAACTCAGGCGCACAGTTAAGAGTCGAACCGTGACACAAACACTAGCGAGATGAGGTGTAACCAAGTATGACATTTGAAACGTAATATTTAATAGTGATGATAAGAACAGGATGACGGGCGTCTCTTATGACAGCCGGGTACGGATGATGTATGAGCTGTTTTGTGTTAAGATCGCCTGTCTGTACATTCTTGTGATTCCACTGTAATCCACGATGTTTTCCACAGTATTTAGGTAAAATGTGTGTTCTTCCTAAAGCTGTGCAAAGCCTTTTTGTACATGTGTAACTGGACTGTTCTGTCTGAGAGCATTTCTGCTTTGTCCTTGCACTGCCATGCCACGTGACCAAATGTGATTTTAACTTCAAACAAAGGATATCGTTTTGGATTGAATTTATTTGCTTTATTTATTTTACCCAGGATAAGGGGAGACGGCGTCTCCTTGGCATTCTCACGTGAAGAGATGTCAATACTGAACACATCCAAACAAGAGAAACAGGGGTCTGGGGACAGGAATCGATCAGTTCATACATAAAATACATTTACTCTGATATATCATTTCTCTTGACTTCTTGCCCAAGTGTCTCTTTCACTCACTTTAAAGTCCAGACAGCAACCGTCTGCGCTAATTGGATCTATAGATACATCTGCATCGGGGTAGGAGAGAGGAATTTGGAGGAGCAGGGGGTCACGGGTGTTTGTGGTTTGGCTCAGACAGTGTGAGCTGTCACACTGCGTTAGATCTACATTTACATGATACCACAGGAGGAGAGCGGGTTAGCGATGTGGCAGGTGCAGGCCGATTGGCAGTACTGGCGCACGGTCTGGTAGCAGCTGCGGTCGGCGTCACCTCCCCATTGCACGGTTCCGCCAGGCTCGGATGGCAGGCGGCTCAGGATGCTGGTGTTGATGGCGAGCGCAGCCAAACCATAATCGGTAAACAGCACGGTCTCGCGGCGGCATGTGGGGCATGAGATGAACTTGTATTTGGGGCAGGACTCGTACAGGATCTGCAGGCACTCCTCGCACACCGAGTGCAGGCACGAAAGGATCCTTGGCCGCTTACCTGCAAAGTTGTACATGTGCCCGCAGGTGGGGCAGTCCAGAGGTTCGCATGGCATGACGGGGCCGGAAGAAGTCGAGGATGAAGAGGACGATGATGTGGATGACGAGCGCAGGACGTACTGGTTCACGATCACGTCGTCCATCTTATAGTGGAACTGATGGTAGCAGATTTCGGCGTTGCTCACCTTGCGCTGGGCTAGGTAGCTAGCTTCGCGGCGGAGGACCGGCGCTGGGGGCGAGACCAAAGGACGAGGGTTGACCAAGGTGTTACCGTTGACCTCCATAGTCAGGTCGCTGCAGGCCTGGTTGACGATGACCTCGCCCTCACCTCCTCCGTCCCAGGCAACGCGGGGAGGAGGTGCGAAGCGAGGCTGGGTCACAGGGATGGGACATTCCCGAGGGAATTTCTCCGACTGGATTATCTTGACGGTGTCCATGGGGATGGTTACAGGCTGACGTCGGAGACAGGACATCCGTTCTGGGATGTGTTGGATGGTCTCTGCAGATGAGTGGTGTCAGACTCACAGCCTCGTCAGTGGTGTCGTCAGTATAATCAGGGGACAATACTCAGCCATTGGAAGGGACGTGAGGACGCAAACTTTTGTGCATTGTCCTTTTGTTAGCCAGGTGTAGATGGGTGTCAGTGAAGGTATTGCTCCGAGTCTCCTTGTTTCCAGTAGTTTGAGTCCAGTGATGTGCAAACTTATTATATATATATATTTTATATATTTACCCTGTTTATTAATACCACAGTTTTACAGAAACCAAAATATTCTACAGTTTTCCAGAAAGACACAGCGCATAATATGCAATGGGAATATTTTTTCTTAATATACAATATATAGCTACTTATAGCTATAGTGACACAGACATTATAAGCACCTGCACAGATTGTCCACAGTATATAAGGACTTAAATCACACGTTTGTTAGGGTTTGGTTTTTACAGTCCTTGGCATTTTGGAGAGAAAGCGATTTGTGGATCTTTGTGTGTATCCAGATCCGCAGTCCGGCACTTCTTTCTGAAATCAGGGATCTTTCTTTTCGCCAGGGATGGGTGTGGTTCCGTCGGTCTTCCAGGCAACTAAAATATGTAAGTGGTCCAAACCTTTTCCTCTACAGCCTACAATTTTATAAGAGGTTTTTACTTTTCAGTGATATGACTTCTATAGAAGACCAAAAGATCTACAAATGGGGTGGTCCAGTCCTGCCGGGCACAAGATGGAATTCCTCAAGAAGAAGTATTTCTGTTTGTGTATTCATCTACCAGGGTGTGTGTCCACTCCTCTGTGATAAGAAATGTCCAGAAACGCCTCAAGAATCCACTCAGATCTTATCTGTTATAGCCCAGGCCTTAGGTCCAGTCTGTATTTGGGCGATGATTCTCGAGGTGACTAAACTATCTTGAACAGTTCCCTCTGGATTTGGCACAGCTTTAAATATCTCAATAGAAGGTCTATGAGTGTGTGTGTGTGTGTGTGTGTGTGTGTGTGTGTGTGTGTGTGTGTTGTTTGGTGATATGGCCAGTCCAGGAATGTTTAAGGAGTCTAGACTGATTTTGTCGCCTTCTTGACGTGGCTCACTGCTCTATGTAGTTGCTTGACCTGTGGCAAAGACAAAACAGGGATGGTTACACGGTGACAGAGCCGTCTATTTTAGGCAATGAACCTAGAGGAAAGTTTAGCATGATACAGGAGGGCTTAATTTGAGCCTGAACAAGATCATCTACCTCTCATATTTGCATCCTATGCATTTGTATATAAAATATAATCAGAATAAGCAATATTTTAAAAGCATTTTAATTAAATTAGACTTAGTGTATAACCTCCTTTCCAAAAACACAAAGTTCTCATTAAACTTTGATGGTAACTGGTGATAAGATTTGTGCTGAGACCTATTGTATACAATGAAGACAGTTTTATTTCAGTTTGAAATACCTCCTAATTATTGTGAGCAGTATAATTATCTATGGGTTATAAAAAGGTTAGGAATAACAGCCAACCAAAAGGAATATAGTTAGAAAAGACACATTTGCTGGACTCTGAGGCTGCAGCAGCACTGAGTTCACCGTTTAATACTCACTAAATTACATTTTTCAGCACTTTGTTATAAAATAAGCTTAGTGTTAGTGACAATGTAATTGTTAATACGTAATATATGTAAGATGCTCCTCTATCATTCGGTATAGATTATATTAAACTAATGAGTTCATGCTCTATTTAACTTGCGTATAAAGATCATAAATCAGGAGCTCCTGTACAATACAACTCCATTTATGTATAGAAGAACTTACACAGGGGAGATTTACTGGAGTTCTGGGACACATTCATTCAATTTTCTATGATTCGTTTGAGGAAAAACTGCCACTTGTCATTTCCACACATAGCTTAATAGATTGAGATGTCCCCCAAAGCATACGGTCATACGGATCTACAGCAATAAGAGACTACAATGCATTTTTTTCTCCTCAGGACTCTTTGAGGTATTGCCCATTATTATGTCCATAAAGAATGTATGTACACTGCTCACAAAATAAGGGGATATTTCAACATGAGATATTTCATTTAGAAGTACCTAATAATTTTTGTGAGCACTAAATATTAGGCTGAAAGGTTCAAGGTAGGACCTATAAACCTGCAGTCCCATTCCTGCTAGAACCATCTAGAACCATCAACAAATTATACAATTTACTGTATTCCAGTCATTCTCGCTGCAAAAAACTTTGTACATGTTCATACCCAATACACATTGTTCTATTAAACTCAATAAACACATAAATTCTTTTCTTCCATTTTACCGGAGCTTCAAAAATGAGATTTGACATCACTCACATTCAAAGAGCTGTGAGGAAGATCCAAAAATACACACACACACACACACACACACACACAGGCAGGCAGGCAGGAAGCTGCCATCTGACATGAGCACAAGCTGGTATCTCTATGGGTGTCAGAGGAGAAGAAACAAGGAGAAAATGGCTCCCAATCTGCTGCTCAAATTGTTACGAACAAGTCAAGATAAGACTGTATAGATTATAAAAACTGTGAGGTTAGAAATTCTATCTGTAGAGAACATGGGGTTATGGTATTTTAAGTCTAATTAATATATAGTATAATAGTACATTATTATGTATAATAAAATTAATTAATATGTATTCTATACAGTATGAGTACCTAAGAATATTTTCCATAACTAGATAAATGCATTAAAATAATAATAATAATAATAATAATAATAATAATAATAATAATAATAATAATAATAACAATAATAATAATAATAACAA
>JAUZST010046247.1:0-25663 GCA_034779995.1 Parotocinclus haroldoi | reverse complement strand
ATATATATGTAAAGTACAAATCCTCTCAGAAAAAAATTCCACTGGTCTGAAATCTGAGTTCTATAGCCCACTCTAATACTAACTGGGTGTGCAGTTGAGCACTGGATTCATAGACTCAAATTATACTGAATTCCTTTGATGAAGGGCCTTTTTCACTACCAAATCTCATTACCTGAATGTAATTCTGTTTCCAAAATTGCCTAAATAAATCGCTCTATTCCTATTTGCATACACCACAGTCTGACCAAAAATATAACATAAAACGAGACCTTTAGTTTCTGTGTATGAAGCCTACTTAATTCGTCTGGGGACGTTGATATGTCACCATGGACATTGTCACCATGTTGTGATACTGACAGGTTTTATTGCTTATTGTTACAATTATATTTTAATTTTAAAATATGGTTGCATCTTTGCATTGTTGTCTGTCTGTTTTTGATCAAATGTTTTGTAGGCATCCCTGATTTACCTAGGGAAAAACAAGTGAGAGTGAATTCAGAGCAGCCTGGTAAAACCTTGGTGAGAAAGCATAGAGGTTGGCCTTCTCAAAGAATCTATAGGGGGTGAACAGGGTATTGAAGGGGCAGGGCTAACCTGGCAGGGGAAGTGGGGGGATCAGTCGAGAGAGGGCAGGTGGGGAGGTAAAAACTACTGATCTAATGACACCCAAAACTTCAGAGCAAGGGCCAAAAAAATGCAGCACCAATTAACTCCAGGGGTGGGGTTACTTGATGGACAAGTCTGTTATTATTGCCTAAGAAATACAGCAGGGAATGAAAGAAATCAAAGAGAGAAATTCTAGGCAATGATGTTCAATGAGAAATGAAAGCAGGGAATGTTTAGTGGCTCAACTGTGTCCTTTAGTATTCAGTGCTTTTAAAACACAAATTGCCTTTGATGCATTGAAGACCATTGTTTACATACCAATGAAAACTGAACAAAGACATGGGATTAAACTCAAGATACATGCAGCAAGTTTCTGCCATCCATGATATCAAATGTTCACTGTGATTAATTAAAACAAATGCTGTTATAACTGTAGGATCATGTGTAAACTGAATTATCTGAGGTGTAATGCTTTTTTTCATTGTTTGTTTATTTGTTTATGTAATGCCATATCAGCCTCAACGACTATTAGTGAAAGTAGAATGGTTACAACAATATTAGTGAAACACACTCGCGCTTGGGCAGTTTAGATCAACCGTTTAACCTCTGGACTGTGGGAGGAAACCACACTACCCAGTAAACCAATGTGACATACAAGATATGCAAACTCCAGTCCAATAGAGTACGAGGTCAGGATCAAAGGTGTGCACCGCCGTATATCTCATTGCTCTGGGAGGTCCACGATGTAAAATCATCGCTGTAGGTTGACATTCGAAATATGAATTTGAAAATTGGAAAACGTGGTCGAATGTATTAAAAAGAAGCATCTAAACAGGGGAGCTCTGGACCTGTTGCCAAGCCTATTTAGTCATGTTAGTGGTGATCTCTCTGACCCCTGACCCAGGACTAATTGAAGGCTTGACCTTGTTAGACACTGATGAGCAGGCCTTAAGGAAACTGGGGTGAGCTGAGGGAGGCCTCTGCCCTGAGGCTGAACCCCAGGGGACATTTGGAACATTTAATACCCACCTCATGACCAATTATAGCCATGTCCATTTCACAATGTAGGTTAATACCACTATTCATAAACATATCCATTAATACCCTCTCACCCTGCCTGAGGAACCATTTTACTCAGCAACGAACCTGCATCCTTTGCAATTATATACGTAATAATTATACTGGGAAATTATATTCTGAGGGAAAGAATGTCTGAGGGAAAACGGCTTTCCCTGATATTTGATAAGGACGTATTAAAAGCTCTTCTTTGGTAAATAAAGCTTTCAGTTATACTGAATAACTTGACTTGACTTAGTGGACTGTGTTAAGCTATTGAAATTTTGGCGTGAAGCAGCATCCTGCTAATCTCTCATTCTAGTATTAAGGCCTGTTGTGAGGCCAGAGATTCGCGAGACGGGGTTGAGAATGAAAAAACATCAAAAATGCCCGTGGCAGCTGTTTGTTTATAGTTTCCCACGACTCCGTGCCATTTGCTTATCGTCCCTCCGCCACTAGCTTGTCGTCTCTCATTAACCGCCCCTCAACAAACAATAGCTCCGGTATGAAGACGGCGAGCCAGGGTCTGACGCAGGGTTTATTATTCCAGCAATAAACTGCAGCATCATGCTCCTTTATACAAATAACTATTTATAGTCATGCTTCCATCATGCCTTCCCTCCACCAATTAACCTATAGGTTCCTCTTGTGCCTACGCGTTTCCTTATCTTCTTATATCTTAAATTATACGCGGATAAATGACTGGCCTAATTAAACGATTAAAGCGTTCTCAGACTGAACCATTTCCACGGTGTGTGGGGGTGTTGAATTTATTTATTTATTTGTTTGTTTATTTATTTATTGTTTGCTTACGTGTCAGTGGTAAAGTAATTAATTTAAATTAAGGCATGAACCCCAAATTATTCAAATGAACAAGGATTTAATGTAGCACTGATCATTTAGTCGAATAAGAAAAATGATAAGAAAAATGATGGGATGTAGTTATTTGTGAAGTGATGTGTCGTGCCAGTACTGACAAGTTCTGTTTAACTCGTCGTTACAAATTAGTAGCTTGTCAACAAACGTAACCTTTTCACAAATCCAACGAAAAAAAGCTTAACACAAAAACAATGTAAGAGTAAATGAGATACAACCAAGGGTAACGTTCACGTCTCCTCTAAAGTTTCAACGTGCCCGAAGTGTCTCGCTACAAACGCCGCGAGCTGTAAGCTATTTCATATCTTTTAAACCCGCTTTTGTTGAATCGACGGAAATGTCATTTACAGCTGACTTTGGTTGGACAAAATCCATAGGTTTTGTTAATTTATTTATTTACCGCCATACCAACAAGGCTATTCGTGACACCAGCGGAGTTACAACGGCGTTAGAGCAAACACATTCACACTGGGGACAACTAACCAGCTAACCAACTAATCAACTAACCAGTGAACATAACATATGTGTTTAAGTGGGAAATAGTAAAATAGCCGCGGAAACAGAGAGGACATGCAAACACAAATACACCTGTAAGTATTTGAAGTTCTTCCATGGGTCTGTATTAAAGAACTGTTCAAAGCCGAGTAAAAGAGAAGTCCTGAGCACTTTAAAACATGCAACTCTATTCACTCGGTTTATATTTTCTCCCGAATTCATGTGATTTTAATACATTTATTTTCAGACTGATTCCAGTTCAGGATCCAGTTAGAGTGTGAATGATGCGTTCAATTATATGCTATAAAAACATTTAATAGACTGCAGTTTTTTAAGGATTTGGTAAGGACAGTTTTCAAATGGCAAAACCTAACGCTGAACAATGAGTAGTGCTTACATTATAGAAACAGGCTGTGTAATTTATTAAGAAATAAGATTACAGTACACAGGAGATGTGGCAGAAAAGTTAAAAAAGACTTATATTTATATATCGTTTCTTTTATTTATATCCTGAATTAATTACACTGAAATCCACAATTGTACGTATGTTGTTTCTTGCATCATTTATAGGGTAACTACGTCATTCAGTCAACGTATACATTATTTATCATCCTTTTAAATTAATTAATAAATAATTATCTGACCCTCCATCAAAAACAGAATAATCCATTATAAAATTATTATACAAAGACGTGTATTTTATTATATTCTATTTTTAATGGCGTATGTAGGAATGAAACCGGCTTGCTGGCTTGTGATTGGTTATTCGGATACGCACGAGACCTTGCTTCATTTTTCCCGCGCTTTAACAAGTATTTGGGTGCATGAAGATCCCCAGCAGAATGTAAACAGCTAAGGGAGCATAATAATAATCTACTGGGTTATTAGATCAGCTAATCACTCAAATGTTAGATCAAGTTTACAAACTGATAAATAGATCAACTTATAAAAAGTGGCAAACGCGCTATTAATATAAAGTCAAAGACAAATTTATTTATATAGAGCTTTTTAAAATTATCTCAAAGCAGCTTTACAAAATGATACTTATAAAACGATTTGTTATTTCCATACGTAATGTTTTAAATGAAATATCTAAATTAGACTGGAATAATGCATAAAATGTGCACAGAAAGGTATCTGCTCTGTCTTCATTTCTATGCATTTTAAATATAATTCTGCTAAAGCTGGGATAAGAGAGAAATCTCACAATATTTCCACAATTAATTGGAAATGTGGATTTTTTAATTATTTAATGATATTATATTTAGAGTTGTTGTGGTGTGTAATAAACAATTCAAAACCATAATAGGCTTTAGGAATTTATGTCCTATGGCTGGCTAATAATCACTTTATTCGTCAGTAAGTTGAGATTGGAAGTTTATAGTTTATTTTGTGCTCACAGAATTGAACACACTTAGGAATTTATGATATGGAAATAAAATAAATGAAAAATACTTTTTATATCCTCTTTAGGAAAAGTACAAATATTTATAAATATTCACACAACACCAGGATGTAATTATGTTGTATGCTTTGTAAATGTCCAAAGTGATTGATCAGATAATGTGGTACAAAATGTAGATATTCTCTGCATAGCTGACAAACACACATTTACAACTGATATATTGTTTCAGTAAAAATGTTCTAATTTTTACATGATGTTTAAAGCCATAATTAATAGTTAATAGTTTTGACAAATATTTATCCGGTGTTAACGTGAACATTTTTACTTATTAAAGTAAACAACTAAAGATTAGTTCATACGTCTCTCTTAAAATTAATAAACAATACTTAAGCAATGCTTGTTAAATAGAAATGCATGCTTCTTTTATACATTTTCTTGTTCCTTGTTTCATAATTTATACGTTTATACTTGTTTTCATCTAATTGTGCCAGTCCAAGGTACAAAGTCACGGCTTATGACCAACATAGGATATGATTCTGGGCATGTTGCTTTCTCATTCTGGTACACATCTCTAGTCTTTAAATATGCAAATCACAGATAGAGTCCCAAAACATCCCTGCCATCAAACCGAGTGTGTGTGATTTTATAATTAGCATGAGGAAGCCCACCCCAGCACACTTATTTGACCTCTTACCCTTGCTCATTGTGCGTCTGGGACAGAAAATTGCTCTAGAGGCAGTGGTGTTTCCCATATTCTCAACTAGTGTGTGGTCAGACTGTGTGTGTGTGTGTGTGCGTCTGCATGCACATACATGCTTACACCCAAAGGAGAGGTGGAGAAAATTCTTAATCAGATAGTTTAATAACAAAGTCACTTCTCAGACATACCCCCCCCCCCCCCAACCCCACCCATGTAGCGGGTGACACACTCCCACACTCTATCCCAGACAGTCTGGAGGACCCCATGTCATTTTCCTTTCTTCAGCATGCTGCTCTGTCTGCACCCCTTTTTCAATTGTGCAATTTAATTAAGAGGTCCAAACTACTAAAAGTGTCACCAAGGAGTTGATCCTATTCAGTACCACAGGTCTCATTCTGGACTGAGTTTAGAGTCCTGCTTAATCCCAAAGCCATATGTGATGATACATTAGAGCTAATAGATGCCCATATCAGATGGTTTCGGAACTGAAGTATCACATATTAAGAAACAATAATTTTGTCATATGCTGAGTGAAAGGCATGTGTAGAGATTATGATGTCAAGTAATTACAATTGAAGATTGGAACATTTTAGTATGATATTTTTGTTTTCTCTCTGAACTCTAATTTGTTTGTTATATAGCAGTTTTTACTGTTTTTAGTAAATTACTGATCAGATACACGTTTTGTTTTATTATATGTTATTGTAGAGAGAAATTCTAATTAAACTGAACATAATTCTATTGACACATTGGTGAATCTAAATATCTATACATAAATGTCTCATAAATACATATACATAAATATTTAATGTTTTAATATTATTTTAGCATCTGTGGTACCTCGAAAGAAACCAGCTGAAGCAGGAGCTCCCAGGGCCTAGGTACAAATCTCAAGTGGGGATTGTAGGCTAAGGTACGTTTAGGGAACCCTGCAATGAACCAGCGCCCTGTCCAGGATCTACAGTGTTGCTTGCAAGTTTGTGAACCTTTAGAATTGTCTTTTTATATAAATATGACCTAAAACATCATTCGATTTTCACACAAGTCCCCTAAAGTAGACAAAGGGAATACAATGAAGCAAATGAGAAATACTATGCTTGTGATGTATTTATAGAGGAAAATGGTGCAAAGGTGTTAAAAATCTGTGAGTGGCAAAAAGTATGTGAACCTTTGCTTTCAGTGTCTTGTACAACCCCCTTATGTAGCACTAACTGCAACTTGACATGGACATCGAGGAGTTTTAGCAAAATTCTTGTTACAGAACAACGTCAGCTCTTTTACGTTGGTGGCTGTCCTCACCGGAACTGCTCACTTCATGGCGTTCCACATTTCTTCTGGATTCATATCAGGATTTTGACTTGGCCATTTCAAAAACATTAGCTATATTCCTCATAAAACCGTGCTTTAGTAGAACGATTTGTCTGCTTAGGGTTGTTGCCTTGCTGTGGATTTATTGTTCCATCAATGATGGAAGCCATCCTGATCCAGATGCAAAAACAATTGTACAAACTGTGTCCAACAGGGAATTGGTGGAGTCTAAACTCTTCTACGTTTTCCAGCCTGATGAGCAATTTTTTGAGGCCCTTGGAATTTTGCTTTAAAAAATCCATTCTTTAAATACAACAGGGTGTCAATATTCAATTTCACCTTGACATTAATTGCATCACATACATTTGCCACTCACAGATATGGGAAATTGGATCATTTGTGCTCAATACTTAAATGATCAAGTCTTTTATTTTGTCAATGTGTATGCTATTATTATTTAATTATTATTATCATTATTATTATTATTAGTAGTAGTAGTAGTAGTTGTAGTAGTAGTAATAGTACTAGCAGTATCCAATTTTGTTCATCAGTGTTTAGGACTGCCCTTCCTGACACAACTCAACATTCTCAACATTCTAAGACTGACTCTAAGACTCATTGACTGTTTTCTTCCGTAACAAATTGACCTTCACATTGCCAACCCAATATTGAACCTGGCTTTGCCTTTTTCAGTAGCTAGATCTACCCACTAAGCCTCCAAGGTTGCTAACATTTTTAGCATTTTTTTCTAACGTGATATAATTCTTCTAATGCATGCATGTATTGCATATGTATTTTTTTCAAAACAGTACATTTGATGAGAATATTGTTCACTAAAGTTTATTTGCTCAGTAATGCTCTAGCTCCCATTAGATGTGCTACCACATGAAAGCCATTAATTTTTGAGTCGGAAGGGACCATACACATAGCGATGGTGAACTGGCAGTGATGGCAAGTGCTACATGGTCTCTGTGTTGTCTTGAACACATCAGCTTCTGACGGTCCCTGGCAGGCCCAGAGTGCTTTGGTTGCCAGAAGTGATCAGTCAGGTGCAGCACAGTGTTGGGCTTTATTCATGTTGAGTGTCTTGTCAATGACTGGCTCTTCCTGTGATTAGTTAATGTTCTATATTTGAATGATGACCGAAGAACCAATTTAGCTCTGCAGTGCGAAGGTCGAGAGCCCACAAAGAGATGGCCATTCAGCCATACAGATCTAATTTGAAGGATGTGTCCGGAGTGTGCACATCATGGAGATCAAGTGCTACTTGTTTCAGCATGTCCTGTTACACTACAAATAGACAGGTACCCCTCGATTTACAATGGTTATATATGCTGACAAATCCATCATACAGTGAATTTATCATTATTTGAGGATGTTAATATATAGTGCATATATCATAGGCTACATTAAACATGACTGCAATGACAGTTTTACCTCAGTTTCCCAGCACTCATCACTCCTGCCATGTGACTCCCTACATCATGGACTGCTGTATTGTAGTGCATAGTGTACATTAAACACGTTTAAAACACGAGCATGACCACCGTTACAGCTGAGAAAGATAATTAACACAAACCTTATTTTATAATAAATTATTTTATATCACAAGTAACTGACTGAGTATTAAAAGTGGAATACAAAAACAATTATTGCACAGCAATGGCTTTTCGTCAGTACATTTCCCAGCGCTTATCACTCCTGCCATGTGTTGCTACGTCTCTGTTATAGGAAGCCATAAGTCAGGCCACTGTAAATGTTCCTGTATTCCAGATTTGGAGTCAGGCAATTGAGAGTGGTCCATATTTGTGGATTACTCAACATGTGGCAGGGAATAAAAGTGCAAGATACAGATAAAGTGCAAAAAACCCTAACTGCAGATCATGTTCCTGTACTAACCCTAACACTTTACTAACCCTAACCCAACATTATTGGAATGTGTTGCAGGCCTGAAATACATAAAGGGATGTTTATTAACAACTTAATTAAAGTTAAACTGAGAAAGCATGAAGTACAGTGGAATCTCGGAATTCAAACACAATTGGTTCCAGAAGAATGTTTAATTGCAGATTTGCTGGAAGTCGGAATAAAAGTTATCCCTAAAAATTTATGTAAATAGAACTATTTCATTCTGACCCCCAAATGATTATTTTTTTACTCCAATATTTGTAAGAAATGAATGCTTTCAGGCATGTCTTATCACTGGAACAGCAGAACCGAAGCTAAGAAATTCAGAAACTGATATAATACATATACATAATATAATAATACATAAATGTGATATGCTTAGGATCCCACCCTATTTAATCCTTCTTCTTCTTTTGGCTGTTATGGTGATTGGCATACTGGTACACAATACTGGAATATTGGTGTATTATCGCCACCGACCTGCTGGTTTGAAGATCAAACTGAGTGTTCTATTTAGTGTGCAGAAGTTTCAAAATCGGATTTATTGTTCTAATTTGGGGGAGGGGATCCAAATGAATTGATAGTCTGAATTGTTAGTAAAGAGGCGTTCCAATTCCTATGTTCCATGGTGTTCTGGGTTCATACTGTCTGCAACGAAATAAATGTCAAAGTTTATGCATTTTTTAACCATCCAAACACTTGACATCAGTCCCAAACACGTGAAAAATTAAAATGGCACCCTGTTTAAGACACTGAACACAGATTGACTGATTAGATTCATATAATGCTTAAAACAGTAGTTAAAAAGGTTTATGCTGCCATTTCTGTCTCAGTCATCCATCTAGACTTCAGAGGCAATATTTTGATGTTGGCTACATCCCGCCCCCACAATGTAATACTAAATATAATGTTAAAAAATAGTGGCTATACAATTGTTAATATAAACATATGATATAATAGTTAGTAGACAGTTTAAAACTGGTTAAAGAGGCTCGGTCGCTCTTGCCACAGTAGGCTACATCCACTCCTTCAGACAGTCAAAGGTTATCAGGTCAATTCCTATAATATTTCTATAAACCATAATATGTGCGTGTATATCTTTGTTGCTATACTGTCATCCCCATGCTAGTCAGCTAGTGAGTCAGTCCTGTTCCTGTTGCCAAGGCAACCAGAAGGTAACATGAAAGCAGTTAAGGAAGTGGAGTGATGGATAGATGCTGCATGACATAGGGTCCACTCACAACAGTATTATTATACCACAGAATAGTTCTTATTTTCTTTCCCACTTTATTTATGTGTCTTGGTACATATGGAAACATAAAATAATGTCACTAGTTCAAATCTACTTGGAAAAAAAACTGTTTTTTTTGTAAGATGAGGCCTCTCACACTTAGCACACATCCAAACATTTATTCATTGTATGCTAAATTTCATTTCATTTTTTAATGATACATTTTCGATTCTCAATTCTCTTAATTAACTTGATTTTGATTTTTAAAATTTTCATTCTAGATATTAGTCTTGAAAAAATGAAAACCATTCTTATTGACTTCTACAATGTAGGTTTGTTAGGTTGAACAGAAAGGGGACATGATGCAAAAACATCAGCATGTACATCAGCAGAAATGTTTGAGAACAACTTTAACTTTCACACCCATAAATACCATTACGCATTAGTACAGAATCCATTTGATGAGCACCCATTAAGTTATAGATGTTAAAGAAATAAAAATCTGAGAATGTGTAGTTAGGGTTTAATGTTGGTAAAAAATCCATGTAGAAGAATGTGCATGTGTGTTGGCTCCTATGTAAACGAGACAGACAGCGACAATGGCCTTGAACTTGAACCCCCTTAGGTCCCCTTGACCTCTGTCCCATCCCCTACGCTCCTCCCTGTCGGCCTGAAAAATTCCCGTTGTTCAGCTGTCGCCATTAACTCTTCACACCCTTCACACACTTTTTTTTTCCTCCCAGCAGCAGGGCCTTCGCCCTTCACACCAGCACGGTGGGCCGCAGAGACCCCGTCTACAAGTGAAAGCCCCATGGGACAGTTTGTTTTCCCATAATCTGAATGCGCAGAGTAAATTTTGTTCCCACACCCTCTACTGCAGCTTTCCTGCTCTTTTATTTTAGCAGAATGACTTTAGTTGCTGTACTTGGGTTGGCGGGATTTGCAAGCGTGGCAGACTCAGACGCTTCTCACAGCTGGAGCAAAGTGGTCAAGATGCAATTACGATACAATTCATAACATTCAAATTGAAACTAATTACTCATACTATATTGAAAATGTAATATCACTTTCGCTTAGTTTAATTGTCTTGTCAAAAACCAACTATTGGTGTGCATAGAAAATCAACACAATTTGACTTGTACTGTGTGTTGGAAATGACACACAGTAAACATTGGTGCAAACTGATCGAACCACAGTGCTGTGTCCAGGGGTGAAACGATTTAGGATTGCACACCCTTCAGAGATTTAGTTGTGGTAAATTGTAGCAAAAGAGAGGAAAGCGTCTGTCACATTCAATTTAGGTACGGTTGGACTTTCAAGCAAGAAAGCACATCAACTAATGTCATATCCATATCAATTAATAAGTTGTTCTGAATTGCTTCTTCTGTGCAGTGTCTTGAGCCGTTCAGCCGCTCACAGCCCAGCCACCGATCATTACTGGAGGGTAAGTATTGTGCTAGCTTCCATACTGCAACTGAATGTGCTGTAAGGTTTTTTTCTACTATAATGTGTTTTTGGCAGGCAGACATTTGTTGCAATGTCTCCCATATGAAATGTGTAGTAGATCGGGGTTTCCGATTTTCATGATATTCTGTTTTATTACAACAACTGGGAAATGTGATGCCTTTTAGAAGCACACGTGCAGTGCACTCCATAAACAAGAGAGCAGCTTAGACAGGGTTGCCAGATCCCCTGCAATGATCCAAAGTCCAAAACAGGCCACTTACTGCATAGTAAGGGACCACTAGATTATATCTAATGAAATAATAATAATGATGATGATGATGATGATGATGATGATGATGATGATTAGTTGAAAAACACACTTGCAAGAATATTGGATGGAGATGCAGGATCAGGAAGAATGCCCCACTAGGCAACTACACTTTAGAAACATGCATCAACAGCCTGCAACCTGCTAAAACACACAAAAAGGATACTGCAGAGAGCAGTTATAAGAAAATTAAAATCTGCTGAAAATGCTAAATGTTTTTTTTCAAGGATGCATGATGATATATTATATAGCACTGCCATATTTCCAGGGTTCAGAAAAGTCTGGAAAAACTATTGAAAGTTTCAATGAAGCATCCCATAATTATATATCCCATAATTTTAGTAAACAGCGTATTTGCCGCAGTTCAATGCTGTATGCTTAGGTTACTCTGTAAACCATCCATGTAACTGCACTATGTGAGTAAACACAAACAAGTACAACAATATACATATTATGTACATAAACCATGAATGCTCAGAATTAAATGTGGGCTAATTTGATTGTCTAAATTAGTAGAGACCATTTTACGATTCACTAAAAGGTAAATGACTCTTTTTAGTCATTTTTAGGGCTATTCATTTATTTGAATTTCATATACTTGTTATATCTTAGACATGAAAACCAACATGGTCATAAGCTGTTGAGCCCATCAACCTCACGGTTGTCCATGGATGTTTTTATATTGCACCATGAATATATATATATTCTATATCTGTGTAGTTTTATGGATTGCACTGGTGCCACACAACTCAATGGTTAGATCATGTGATTGAGTCAGTGTAACGATGTTCCTCATGCAGCAGCAGGATTAAGGTCCAAAACAAACTTTAACAGTTTGCAACAACTATTTATAGATTAGAGTATATCAAGGAGTGCTGATTGTCATGGATTTTCCTTCCCATTCACCTAACTTAAACCCATCAATTATTTATGGGTTCACTTGAAAACAGAAAAAAACTAGTTTTTAAAAACATTACATGATGCTTTTTGGAATATAGGGAAATCATGCTGAAAAAATGGAGCATTTTATTTTGCAGAAACGTGGAGTTTATCACAGGTCGCATGCATGCTAAATGAAATGCTAAATGAAATGTTTTTACAGCAAAATAGGGAAAATACCAAATAATTATCAGTTCTGAAAAGATATAATTATCTGAACATTCAGCTTTTCAGGCATTGTGATTATATGATTTGTAATTTTAATTTATGATATAAAGTAAATAAAGTGATGGATTGTTGACCTACTGCTTTGTCTGTGATTATAATTACAGTCATGGCCGAAATTGTTGGCTCCGCTGAAATTTTTTATTCCAGAAATTGATTGCAGTTACACATGTTTTGTTATACACCTGTTTATTTCCTTTGTGTGTATTGGAACAACACAGAAAAAAAAACAGAAAAAAAATTCAACCGTGATACAGTTTCATGCAAACCTGGACAAAACGGACAAAATTGCTGACACCTTTTCAGAATTGTGAATAAATACCTTTTTTTCAAGCTTGTGATGCTTGTTTAAACTCACCTCAGACAAATAACAGGTATGGGCAATATAAAAGTCACACCTGAAACCTGATAACAAGAAGAGAAGTTGACTAAATATTTACATTGTGTGTCGGTGTGTGCCACACTAAAGCACGGAGAACATAGAGAGGAGAAGAGAACTGTCTGGGGACTTGAGAAAGAAATGTGGACAAATATCAACTATCCCAATGTTACAAGTCCATCTCCTCCTCATCTCGTATTTTGATGTTCCTTTTTCCACTGTGTGCAACATAATCAAGAATTTTATAATAGAATAGTATAATAGAATAGTTTGGATGGTCGATAAGCAGGCTCAATCAAGTTTCAAAAAAATCCATGTCAAATCAATGTCAGCACGAACTATCTATTGACATTTGAATGAAATGGCAGAAGAACCAGGAGGATGCAGAGACATAAAAAAGCTAGACTGCAGCTTGCCAAAATGTATGTGAGAAAGCCAAAATCCTTCTGGCAAAATGTCTTGTGGCCAGACTAGACCAAAATAAAGCTTTTTGGTAAAATCACATGATTCGACTGTCTACCAAAAAGCCTACAAAGAAAATGATCCAATGCCTACAGTCTACTATGGTGAAGGTTCAAAGATGTTTTGGGGTTGTTTTTCTGCCTTTGGCACCGAGTGCCTTGACTGTCTGCAGTGCATGATGAAATCTGAAGATTAACCAAATGATTTTGGGTCGCAATGTAGTGCCCAGTGTCAGAAAGTTGGTCCTAGGTCATGGGTCTTCCAGCAGGACAAACCCAAAACATACTTTAAAAAGCACCCAGAAATGGATGGAAACAAAGCACTGGATAGTTCTGAATTGGCCAGCAATGAGTCCGGATCTAAATCCCATTAAACACCTGTGGAGAGATTTTAAAAATTGCTGTAGGAAGAATTCACCCTTCAAAGATGAAAGCAATTTGCAAAAGAAAAGTAGTCAAACATTTTAGTTGAGAGGTGCAAGGGGTGATGGGAAGCCATTGATTTCTGTTATTGTTTCAAAGGGGTTGAGGGAGCCTGCAATTTTGTCTGGTCCATTTTTGGAGTTTTGCATAAAATTGTATCACGTTTGCCTTTTTTTCTGTTTTGTTCCAGTACACACAATCGAAATAAACATGTGTATAACAAAACGTGTAATTGAAATACATTTCTGGGATAAATACTTAATTTTCTGGAAAGATTTCAGGGCTGCCAGCAATTTTGGCCATGACTGTAAATCCATCTCAGACTGCCGACCAGCCACTACTGATTAGTGTTCTTTTAATTCAGCAGAGAGCTTTGCTTTGCCATTCTCTTATTAGCTTGAAAACAAAACATTGTTGATATTTAATACGGTTTTACCAGTGCATGACAAGTTTCATCAACCAATTCTCTCCCCACTCCTTCAGTTCACCGTTTTGAAAGGTGATTTTTTTTAATCTGGTACCAACAGCAGGTGAGAAGGACTATATTAACAATCAAGGGCTTATTCAGAAATTAACAGAGCAAATCAACTGCTCACTCTTGGCACAAGCCACTGCACAGCTCATGGATGCTCTTTTGGTGTCCTGGCAACTGGTAAACAAGAGGATAGAGAGAGCTTCTCTCCTCAGTTCGCATAATGGACTCCTGAAGGCTGGTGCTTTAGCATGCTAATCATGCTGGGTGAGAGGCAAGTACAGCTCTCAGTAAGACCTCAACAAACACTCTCCAGCAGAACTAAGACGCTGTCAGGAAGAGATAACCGACATCTATCAACACATTTACATTTCAGACTAGATCATTTATTTGATTACAAAGCAGTATTTACTGTGGACCAAACTGAAGGTTCATATGAATTACAATTCATCCTGAATTTTGTACAAATAGTGACTTAATTGTAGGCTTAAATTGATCAGGACAGAATGTGTGGTCCCTACCCTATAGGTAACAGATTTGACAAAAAAAAATAAAGGTTAGTAGAATCCTGCTATCTCATCCAAATGAGTTTAATATCAGCTTTAATACAGCCATTCTGCCTCCTGGCACTCTGACAGCTGACAGATTCTGGGTTTCTCAGGAAACCCCAAAACACAGAGTCATCAGCACTGATAAGCATAACATTACATATACATACAAAATACATTAGTTTTGTAATACATTAAAACATTTAAAAGCACAAGAATTGCAAAGTAAATGTAAACGTAGTTTTTTCTAAGATAACCATAAACACCCGGTTAAAGAATTTGCCTTCTATTGTTTTACATTCATGTTTTTGGATCATCCATAAATACAGCAGTTATGTGCAGGGGCCAGCAGACACACTGGCATTGGATTGACCACAGGAGTACGGTTTAATTTGCTCTGCATATTAATGCATGCATCACGTTGTTTTATAGCGAGCATCTCGGCTGTAAACACCAATGGCAGCGCCAGTAAAACCAATCACTATGTGTGCCTGGGAATTACAAGGGTCCACCTACATATATTAAGACTGGGTGCAGCTAGCAAGCTTGCAGACAGTAAATGTTTCTCTTGTTAAACTATTCTAGAGTGCACAATATAAAACCGGATAACAATATTAAAGTGTTCTTAAATGTTTTTCTGATGCAGTGTTCTGTGTATGATATGCTCGACCTGCAACAGATATCACTAAAATAAGTGGCCTGTTTTTTCTATATGCGCAACGTTATCTTCTATCACAATTTCTTAAAAATTGATCATTGAAAATAAGATACAGACACATATTGTTTAAACTTTTATTCGGTATCCAAAGAAGAACAAAATAGATCAAAGGCACACGTGGAAGTCTGTAAAACAGTTAATCGCATTAGTCTAAATTAGCACAAGTAGATTACATTTCTACTCACACTTTGCATAGGAAATGATTTTAGCATAGTGCATACATTTTCAAATATTTCAATCTAAAGATAACAACAATCGCTTTCATTACATTGATTGCCTTCAAAGGATTTATGGAGAGACTTAAACAGAGTCTTAAAATAGAGTGCACAATTCTTGCTGCAAATAGTAATGAATTTGCAGATACATTTTACAATAGATATTTGCCTCTGCCCATTTCTGAAATAAAGCATAATATAAACAATCCTTATACCTAACAATAGTGCATAAATATAAATGGAGAGCACACAGAATCTTAACAATGTAACGTGTGATTATTTATTTATAATCTTATACATATTAACTCTGACGTAATAATAATTAGAATTATAATTAGAATACTTACAATTACAATACTATTATCTATATTAAACATTGGATTCTGTCTTTTTCATATATCTGTGTGTATTTAAAAAAGAAATAAAAAAGAAATATAGAGTGCAACTTATGATCATATTAGTGCAAGTCTAATTATTTTGTATGGACAAAAAAAATAAAAATGAACAAAAACAGTAAAAAGCAGATCGTTCTTAAAATGCTAGCTCAAAATAATTTTAAGAATTCAAATCATTTTGTTTTCTCTATCTAATTGTAAACCTGTATAGTGAATCTTTTCTTAAAATGTTAATTATGCATATTAGAGCTGCTCAACACAGATCCTACACTCACCATCGATGATTGTAAATCCAACACAATTGCATAGGGAATAAAGACAACAGCTCTCTCTACAGCAGGTGTGTATATGCCAACACACAGAGCTGTTCAATCACAGTGCAGTACTCTTCACTGCTGCCGTGGGTCTCACTTCCATGCTCCCCGTTCGTGATTTTATTTTTAATCATTAGTGCAGCAGACTACAGATTGCAGAGACGTTTAGCTATCCGCTTTGAAAATAAGATCATGATCAGCTCATATGATCTACAGTCTGTTTGAGTAAAGGATTTGTTTGTAATATGTAATACATTAGAAAAGGGACAAGGAAGGTTATTTGACCTTAATACAGATCTTTAGAACCATTTCAGGCCAGATGATTGTCTTGAAAAAGGCTTAAATATCCTTTTATAGTTTCTCTTTTCTATCAAATGTTTTTTTAATTGAAGTTTGATGTGATTATTATAATAAGTTATTGCTTGCATATACGTTATGCATTATTCTATTTAGCAGTAGCAGTTTCCCACAGGTGCTCACTATACCACTGTAATAAATCAATAGAATATGGTATGATTTTAGGGTACACAGCTCCCAATATGTTTACACCAGTAATGATTTTTCATCAAATACACATTGTAAGTGTAGTATAAATAGCTAATGTTGGTATGTTCAAAAATAGCTTATAAGATACAAGATATAATAGCAAATAATAGTAAACCATTGCCCGAAGGGATTGAAAATGATTCACTACCAAAACAAAATGAGCAAAATTTGAACAAAGAGTCATTTTAAAGTGCTACAAATGTAACAACGTTGGGGCACACAGTCAAGCGGCACAGCTATCTATATGAAGGAAGTGCTTGGATTTGTCATTCCACTTTAGATGCTGTGTAGTTTAATTCTCTTTTGTCCATTTCAGCACCTGCAATCAGAGTGGTATTTTATTAGAACAACAATGAAGAGCAACCGTTTTATGGTTTTTACGGATAAACTATTCAAAAATATATCAAAATCACTATAAACAGTTAGTTTCTTGAGTAAATGGAGCCTATGAGTGGCCTGTTGGAATTAAAGTTCATGCCAATGCCAGGTGGGGATTGAGGGCGAAGTTGAACGTGTCTCGGCGCTTGGTACGCTCTGAGCCTAAAGCAAAGATGAAACATGTGACCAGTACTAAGTATGCAATGCTGAGGTGAGCTACAGAGCGAATGCAGTCTGCACAGCTTAAGCAAGAAACTTAAGATATTAAGGTCGGGGGGTGGTAACACGAAAAGGTCCGGTATAAGTGACAGTCATAAGTATTACATATATATGATTTGCCTCAAACAAAAGTGTTTGGCACATTTATTTTCATTTATTCTTTACAGATTTCAGACCTACATTCCAATACCAAAGAAGCTGATCTTAGATTAGCCCTAATCCAAAATAAAACATTGTAGCTTTGTATTCTAGGTAAAACATAGTGGCACCGACTACCCTAGCATCTCGTCATGCTTAGATGTGATTAACTTTCCTCACATATATCTAATGAGGAGCTATTCCAAACCCAGTATTAAATTCTGAGCCATGGGCCATAACTGCAGGTGATGGAAAACAGGAAAAAAGAAACACTGTGTGAACTGGGGTGAGAGGAAGTGAAGATGAATGTGCAGAATAAGTAAGGGTGAGGGTATGCCACGGCAACAGTAGGAAATAGACGGCACACTGTTGTCATTGTAGAGCGAGCTGAATGAGGTGAATTTACACCCGCAGCACGCGCCCTGTTAAATCTGGGCAACAGGACTGGAAGGGAGAGGAGGGGGCAGAGGGTGTTAGCGCCACAGAAAGGTGGTCTGTCTAGATGCTGGGTATGTTGGTGGGCACAAGCGTTTCAGAGCCAAACGCGGTACGCCGAAACCTCACTTTTAAATGCGCTGCCTTTTATTAGATGCTCTGTCTTTCTTTCTCTTTTTCTTTCCTGGTTTTACTCTCACTGAATGAATAGTCATTGCAGTGCTACTGTGTAACTGCTCCCCTCCCTCCCCGATTAAGCCTGAATGGGGGTCTGAATTGAGCAAACAGTCGGCCTGTCAGCTCAATAGGCGGTCTGACCATGAACTTCAAGTCCTTCCCAGGCCCTCAGCATCACCGGGAGGAGGAGGGGAAAGGGAGGAGGGGAGTGCAGACACCCTCAGACTTTGGGGGGCCCCCGAGTGCCCATTTTTTTCTTAGCCGAACCTCACCGTAGTTGTTCCCAGGGCTGGTGCCTGCATGGAGAGCTGGAGACCAGCTGCTTGCTCGTCCGAAAGAGGAGGGGTGTGTGTGTGCAGACATGAGAGTGTCTGCCCCATTGCCCATGCCCTACTTGCCTCCCAGCAATATACACGATAACACACGCTCCCAGACACAAGCTGCCACTGTGCCCTTGCTCCCCGTCATCTCAGTTCTAAAGGCAGCCTCTGAGGGGCTGCTGTTTGTATTGTTTTAGATGTGCATAATTTCCTGCGAGCCAGACTTCACTTCTGTAGGCCAGACTCATTCTCAAACGATCACCTGTTTCCTGCCATGCGATGTCACACTGAACTGCAGACTACACGCATGTACATTTCATAGATGTTGGAACTAAATCCACTCAGATGGTTTGATGTTCAACAGAACTTTGTGGAACCATTCTGGACTGGTCTTTTCACTTTGCTGGTGAGGCTACGTTAGTTAAAAGTTAAATTAGTCAAGCTTGGACATGAACATAAGGTACAAATCCAAAAAATGTAATTCAATTAAACTAATTACATCCTATTTTGTGTCTCGGTGCAAATAGTTATGCACTTCAGAGCAGACACATGGGACAAAGTCTTCGATGTATTGATTCAAAATGGCAGCCCGCCAGCCAGGGAGGGTAGCAGAATCCCTGATGGCATTCTGTTCAGTTCTTGTGCCCGCAGATGCCCGCTTTGACTCTCCCCCGTTGTGGCGGACAATGATTTAATGCAAGCAAGTACAAAACGCCTCCCCGCCCACTTTCATGTGTGATTTTCACAATTAACAAACACATCTGCTGTAATTTGGAAAAGTATAAGTGCTCAAAGGGGAGGGGGTTGCATAGTGCATGCATATGCATGTGTGTGCACGTGTGTTTGGAGGATTTGACATGGAGGAGAGCGATGGTGGGTTTACCTGCTAATTTTTCCTCCCTCTTCCATTTCATGCCAGTGCTCTCTAAGATGGTGGTGAAGCGTGGACCGCCGCTCGTCACAGTAGGAAGGGGCAGCGAGAGGAGGGGCCGTGAGCAGCAATGCATCTTGGGGTACAGAGAGTCTCAACATCTACCCACCCCTCCTCCTTACCTTCCACCATGTTTTCCTTGCCTTTCGCTGGCATCCTTTCGAGAGAGTGAGAGATTGGTCATCTGTAGGGGGAAAAAAATGGAAAAACAATAAGTGAGAGGACAAAATAAACTTGCTGGACCGCGAGAGCGTGAGAGGGTACACCGAATTAGACATGAGCGCATGCATACATGCGCACACACACGCGCACACCTTTTAATGTCTGTTCACATGGTACAGTCTGCCCCCGAGCATGCAAATGACTTTCATTATGCAAATGCATGCAAATCAGACCCAACCATCTGAGAATCAATGCTGGGAAAAATCTACACAGAGAGATAGCATGAAAGACAGAGGGAGAGCAGGAGATAAATCCTTTTGGCTGGCAGCAGTCTGCTAACGGAGGTGGTGGGAAGCAACAACGGTGGCCCAGGGTGAACAAAAATTAGTTGGCCTATCTATGTGGCATCCTGCAATCGTCCTCTTTCCTTGAAATTAATACAATGCTTTTTAATTGCTTTCCATTATCATGTCTCAACATTGTGAGCTTCGAAATTTGGCTCATACAAGTCTAGACGCACAATCCAGTGAAACTGCACAGTCCCATGTCTGAAAACTGGGATACTGCAGCACAGCAACGTCAGCCAGAACTGTCGCATTGAAAGGTGGCCTTTGTTTTAAGGTGGCTGGAGGCTCAGCAAGGTTTAAGGGACACAGAGTGTGAAAGAGCTGGATGGGGAGAAGTAAAGAGCAGTATTAGAAGGGTGTAGTCCTGCTGAATGGCAGCAAACCTTCTCTAATTGGCACTTGACATTTTTTTGCAGTGGCCCGCTAAAGTGGGCCTTCCCTTAAGCCCTCTCCAGGCTCTTAGCAGAAAAATGCCTTATGCAAATAGTGCAAATAAGGACTATTGTAAAGTGTCTGACATTAACAACTGAGGTAACAATGGAATTCTATGCTTTCAGTGAACCTCTAGGTGTGTTCTATAGAGCGGGACAATTGGCTAATATATGAACAGCCATCCATGTGACATGTGGAAGAAAAAAACATTTTACAGACTGGGCACAGATTCAGCATGGTGGACTATTTACAGAATGGCCCACTAAAGCACACAACCATGAAAACACACGTCCGTTTTCCGCCATGTACATTTTCAACAGTTGCATGCATACAGTGTATGTGTAATTAGCAATGAGCAAAATAGGTTTTAAGCATTTTTAAATACACAAAACCATTCATACTTTAAATAGATGCAACTTTAAAGGATAGTGTATATGTTCAGTGACTGATTTCTAATTTCTTTTGCGCATTTCTGCCGTCACAGAAGTGCTTGTCTGGAGGAGAATATTTCATGAATAAACCTGATGCCATTTAAGAGCAGTTTGTGTCCGCTCACTGCAAGTAACATCAGTAGAGAATGTCTTTTTACAGTTATTTTAGGATGTAAAGTTTGCTCTGAAAATAAATATGGATATACAGGGTGAGTCAAAAGACATTATTTCAGAAACAAAATGGAAAATTACATGTCTAAATACACCAGCAAGGCATGTATTCGAGGGCCTATCTTCTAAGCTATGTCCAGAACTTGGCCGCCATCTTAAAAGCCACTATATGACGATATAGGTCAAGGGCAAGTTTTTTTCAATGGGATGTGGTCATGTAGAATCTCAAAGAAGACCAAATTTGTCCCAGAAATTGATTGCCACAGTCAGATTTGCAATATCTCTTCTGGTTTGCAACACAGAATGCAAACTTTTAAACACAGTTTAAACCATTTGTTGTTTGTCACAGGTAGCTAAAGATGAAATTGATGATTGTGATGTACAGGGAATGCATCTGCTGTATCATAGCTGTCGATTTGGACAACTGACACCAAGAAAGGCCACTAATTTCACACAGCACTGTTGCCAAAAACTGGGACGGTGGATGACAAACCACGTAGTGGTTGTCGGAAGACCGCAGCATGGACTCATCCTGTATAGTTAGCTTACTGTTAGTTGACTGATCTGAACAAAGTGGAAATTCACCTGTTCTTGCTATGACCATAGCTAATCTTCATTGTATGAGTTGACCCACTGACATGGCCAACAGGCTAAAGTACATTCTCTTTATTTGGGGTGACAGTGGGGAGGAAGCTGGGGGAGGCTAAAGAGAAGAAAATGTAAGCCTACATTTCTATCACACAGTGCATCCATTTTGGAACTCAGTCAGTGTGTTTGATCAACTGAAAGAGAGGCAGGGATAGGGCAAGAATCGTTTAGTTTTACTCCAACAACAGCTCTGTGGTTGTGATTCGGAAGTTGTGAATGGATAGTAAAGGAGCCCATTGTAGCCGTGTGACAAGTGAACTAGTGCTATAAACGGTACTGTCAACTGGAAACCGGAGCAAAGGAATAGTAGGAAAGGCCAGAGGGGGAGGCTACATTGCTGTTTCTGGGCTTCAAAGTATAGGTTGGTTTGCTATTTGCTTATGAAAGCTAGACATTCAAAAAGCCTTAGCGTGACTACAACAATGCACATAAAATACAATGTACGTACGATGTACGATGTCAATGTATGTTTACATATAAAAAAGAACTGCTCATTCATGCCTACCAGGCTGAGCCATGTAGATGGCATCTGTTCCTGGCATGGTGATGGCATACATTAAGTTGCTCAGTGGATGTCAAAAATGCCCTGGCACCCACACTGTGCTAAACACCAGGATATAAAGTGTCCTTCCCGAGCCTTGCTGAGACTACACAAACCAATATGTTCTCCATTTGGCTTTTTTTGTTCATAGCAGAAAGGTAGATATTCGAATCATTTATTCATTTACCAACAAGGCTACATAAGTGTGTGATGCTGCTACTGCAATGCAGCAGGCAGCTCTGACCATGGCCACTCAGCTGATGCTGCTCTTTATTGCATTACCAAAGGCAAGGACTATATGTGAAAAGGCACTTGAATGCTTTGTTTAAACACTTGCTTTCTAATTGTTCGTTTCTACATCAAAATGAATTCCTTCATATGAGCCTTGTTGTTATTTCATGACCCTTTAAATTATACGAGGTGTCTATAAAGCAAGTCCCGCTTCGGCATTGTTAATATGTGTTGTTCATCATGTCGCCCAAGGGGTTCACACTGAATTCATGTGATGTGGATAAAACTTGCTCCTTGTGCTCCTGACAAATCCAAAAACAACCTCTTATGTATGTTGGTTGGTGAGTAACCATAACCTAATGTTAGAACTGTCTAAGAGTGAGAACATCTGTGTAATGTGTAATGATGTGCTTAGCCAAAGAGGCCAGGTTTCTCTAGCTTCTGTGGTGCCTCAGATTATGCTGTCAGCAGTGTTGCTCTGGATCTGTAGCCATCTCCACTGGCTTACACAGTAATGAATAAAACACCGTTCCCTACCAACTCATAAACCCAATGTTGGACCGTTCCAGACATTCACTGTCTGAACAAGTGTCAACGCCAATCAACTTTCTCTCTGTAGGCACCACAGAAAAGTGGTTACAAACAGGTGTTAGTGGGTCATGAATAAAAAGTGGCAAGCTGACAATAATATTTGATGATTATAGACTTATTTGGGGTAAACTAAGATGCAGACATGTAAAATGGTCTGTATGTTGAAATGTTGAACTAATCCTCACAGAGCATGGTGTATTGTATTTAGTCAGAGGGAGTGGCCACGTGACTTCAGCATTAAGTCCCTGCTTGCACTCAATCAGGAGATTACAGATTAAAAGTGACATTTTGACCAACCAGACATCAGGACGGTGCTCAGACAAAATCGCAGACTAGAAACATGAAAATTCCTTCAGGAGCCAGTGCCAGCTTCCAAAACAACCTTTAGCTCATATTGTTTCTAATGAAGTACAGTCTCAGTTTCAGATCATAGAGCATGTTTAAAAATGTCATCTTACCAGTCTTTCCTTTTGAAGGACACTTCTTGTCTTGGCTCCTGAGAGAAGACATGCAGGTCTAGGACAGATATATGGAGCACTGAGTGGACGGGGCCTTTCAGGTGTGTAATGGGATTCTTGTTACTTTCGGTTATCTAGCTTTATGAAGAACATACATCACTCATACAGCTAGATAACCAAAGATAACAGCCAACCCCTCCGGCCACACATCTTTTCCAGCCACGGGGGGAAATGACTCAGATTGAGATCTAAAAATCGAGAAGCTTTTGATTAACTCTGCAAGTAGGACCCACACTGAGTTCAGTGAATTAGACTAATTTAAATATTAATTTAGTTAAGCTAACCGCGCTGTAATTTGTTACAAAAAATATTTGAAATTAAGATGCAGGGATTGACACTATCATTATCTAACCTACAGAGAGTGTTAGGCCACTGTGTAGAAGGGCTGAGAAATTACACTGCATTGTCCTTGCTTAATGTGGCATAATTTTCGAATCGGCTCTCTTAATCCCTCTCACAACTGACAGCCTGTGTTAATGTCAGAACCCATAACAACTTGTCAAAGTCAAATCGGGTTGTAGCTATAGCTGCAGACACTCTGTCTCACATGATGAGCTTCTATCTCTGAGAAAGACGGCTTCAGATGCTCCCTGCAATGTCTGAGGTCTATTTCAAAATGAAAGGAGGACACTTACTGAGCTCACACTGGGTTGGTTGCCTTACTTTTGTTTTAAAAAAAAATAACAATTTAGCATTAAAGTATTTTGTCTGTCTGTCGGAATGTCTCCCTCTCTTTCTCTCGCTCTCTTTTTCTAACGAAGTAAAAGTAGAAAAATGACCAATTAAACGCCTCTATGGAATGAGTCCTTCCCTGTTATCTCCCTGATGTGTTGTAATCAAGAGAGAAAGGGGAAAGGGAAAGCATTTTTATTTTCTCTCTGCCCTATCCATTACCCTTCCCTAACTGTTGCAGTTTACAGTACAAGCAGTTCTAAAGCTGTTAGTGATTAGCCTATATGAGCCCTTGCGTAGAGCCTTATTGATTATTATTTGAATGCCATGAAGAAGAGATTAATCATGAATTGAATAATAATGTACTTAACACTTTAGGAGATGTTACAAGCCACTGAACATGTATTATTCATATTGCCTATAAGCAGTAGTAATAGCAGTTGAAGTAGCTGTTGTTGTCAATGTTTTTACTTTAACCGTTTAACCGAATAAAACACTATAAATCATAGGCCTATGAAGCACATACATTAAGCACATTCAAATGTCTGTTTATAATCAAAAGCCGAACTAAATAGGCCTATCCACACCATCCAAGATTGGTGTTTATCCAGTAGTCAACCTGCTTCAAAACGATTTGTTTTCATGTAAATGTTTTCATGCTCGCAAGCTATTCCGTGATTGGTTGAGCTGGATGACGTGTTAGGCAGCATCCTGTACGTTTAGGCAAACAGTATTTAGGCCTACAATTGATCCAGTTTCATTCGGGATTAATAAAGTGAAATCAAATTAATAAACGATCGATCTGACTATTTATCTATCTATCCTGCTCACAAAATCATGGGATAATTCAAAATAAAATATCACGTATATCACATCTCGCCTAATGTTTGTGAGAGTATGTGCACCTGGTGGATGTTTCATTGTTCAATTAAAATAAACGCACACTGGTTCTAAACGAACGAGCGAACAAATGACTTCATGACGAATGAATTAATAATAACGAAAAAAAAATTTGACCGATATTTTGACTATATTTAGTAAAAGGTTATGGCGTCGCACTATACGATTTAGCAGCAGTTACGTGACACTGTGTGCCTTTCAATCCCAAATGTCATTTAAATGCTCCGCCATCTGCAGTGTTTTGTAATCACTGGATTTGCTATTCCGTGGATTTACTGGTCCGAAGAATTTTAACACTCTCGAGCCCAGGCCACGTGCGTGCCTGCGTGCTGCTTAGGAAATGGTGAACTGATCGGTCGTTATAACCACGTATTTTATTTAATAGGCTACTATGCTCATTTCCTTTAATTTAAACAAATAATAATTA
>JAUZST010046246.1:0-52555 GCA_034779995.1 Parotocinclus haroldoi | reverse complement strand
ACACACACACACACACACACACACACACACACACACACACACACACACACACACACACACACACACTGGGTAAGGTAATATTAATTTTATATTTCTGCTTGTTTCTGGGAAGTTAATGTTCTCCTTATATATAAAATCTCCACAGGCTTGTTTTAGGTTCAAGTCATGAGTTTTGCAATATAGATGTGTTTACGACCATTGTAATTTGTTAAAAGTATAAAATGCTTTCATAGGACTAGTTATTTGGACATTATCAATTCTGTATTTGTTTTTTCTTTCCTGAATTTAGTGTGAGCTTGGCACCAAGGCAGAACCTGTCACGTATCATTCTTAAAGGAATCTTCCAGGGTGTGAAAGTAGTGCGTGGACCTGACTGGGATTGGGGTAACCAAGACGGTGAGTGATGGCTTCTTTTTATTCATTAATTCATTCATGTTTTTTTTTATATATTTATCTTTATTAGTCTCACCCCTTACATTACTAGTCTAAAACTGTACCCTCAAATACACATTTTTCTGTACAGCTTTTGGCATTGGTAGGCTACGTTTATATTTTATTATTATAGAATTTAACTATTTTAATTATTATAATTTATTATTTTACTTCCAGTTCAATTGATGCAATCTAAGATAATATCTTGATTGTTGTTTTAACAATGTGCGAGTTGACGTTATCGAGTTTGTCACTCGTACATATGTAGCCAGGTAGAATAGACTACTGCAAATTTGGATGCAGTGTATGCAGAATGCTAATGCCACAGATGAGTTTTACACATTGCGCAACAACACATTTGTGAAGTTGAAAATGAGTGAACAAAATGCAGCAGGGTACAAAATACAGACAACATTAGCATCATAGTCTACATTGTTGGAGCTGATTTGGTTTTAAAAATGTGGATGTTGCTCAAAAGATGCCAGTCTGTTAATGGAGATGTTGAAAATTGTTTTTTGTTAAAAATCAGCTTGAAAAGTAACTTATTTCATCATCTGTGATCAAACCACCAAGGTACCAGCACAAAAACACACTGCGCAAACATTGACATAGTTATTCTGCAAAAAGTGCCATATGATAAGAAAAGCAACAAATGGCAAGACAAATTATATCACTAAAGACAATTCAGGCAGATGGGAAAGATGGGCTCAAGCAACTTTTGGACACATTAGACTTGCACACACTCTATTCATTATTGATAAAATCACTCTTCACTATTGTTTTCTTGCTTAATCTAAATGAACGTCCCAGAAATTTGACGTTTGAAACTGTAAACATGCTGCAGAGGTGAGCAAAGCACAGTTTGATCATCCATCCACTGCCATGGTCTCATTAAGAAAGTTCAAGGTTTGAAAGTGCAGTGGACCAATTTTGTGGTTGGTCCACATTTCCTAATTAGCCTTTGAAGTGACTAGTACTGTCTGCACAACATATGTTCTCCAAAAAAATGTTAGTAGACTGTAGCTTGTTTGCCTCAAACAGGCGTCTTTGCTTTGTGCCGTGGTGAAGATTAAAACCTAAATTTAGCCTTAGTTAACCACGATTATGAGTAATTACTGTTATATTGTCACTTTTCTTAATGGGAAAGGGTTCAGCTCCCTGCTTACTTCTTATGTTCTCTAAGGACGTTATAGTATTTTGTTCTAGACATTACAAGACATTATAAAGAGTAATTTCACTGCTTTCCTGTCTGCTTTTTTTCCCTTTATGAATGAGTCAAAATGTCCATGCTGTGCTTGTGAAATCTGCTTGTGGGCTGCTGGTGATAACCGATCTATCCCACAGAGTGAGAAGAAAAAGCTGTTTTTTTCCCTTGTGCCTTATCTTATAGACCAGGATATTAATGTGCTTTAACATGTTTTAACTGTTTCTTTCTTCAGTTTTGTTAAAAGCACCATCAAGAATTCTCTTCCAAAGAATTGTGTATTTTACATTTAATAGTTACTTAATTCTGTCTGTTTCTATTATGTGTCTTATGCTTGTGCTTTTGGTGTAGTATTGGTATTGGAGAATTGAACTGTGGTATGATGCTGTGATGGGCAAAATTTCCCTTTAGATAGTCCCACATTTTAATATGAATCAAAGTAATGTGAACTTTGTTAGCTTGTCTATGTGGTTATACCTTTCCCGATCCCCACACTGTGTGTGTGTGTGTGTGTGTGTGTGTGTGTGTGTGTGTGTGTGTGTGTGTGTATATACACACGTGTGCATGCGTGTGTGTGCTTTGTTATTGCTATTTCGTGAGCAGGAGGAGAGGGGAAGATTGGCAAGGTGGTTGATATTCGTGGATGGGACCAAGAATCAGGGCGCAGTGTCGCCAGCGTGACCTGGTCCAACGGCACCACTAATGTCTACAGAATGGGACACAAGGGCAAGGTGGATCTGAAATATGTCTGTGATGGCCAAGGAGGCTACTACTACAAGGAGCACCTGCCTAAGCTAGGTATGGATGAGATGTGAGAACGAACTGTGTGAGAACGAGTTTCTGAATGTGGTTCATTTGTTCCTACAATCATTGAGGGCTAATTTACTCACAAAACATGTTGCTGATTTGTACAAGAGCTCATTACTTATGCATATTTGGAATTGTAATTAATTGGCTACGCGTAGTAAATTGCTTACTTACATTATTTTGGTACTTTATTAACCAATTTCGTGAGATTTATGGTAAGGCACCTAATTACAATGATTCTTTTCACATTGTGACTTTCCCCCATCGCTGATTCGAGGTACCACATGTCAGCATAAGAAACGAATGTGCATCTTTTGGGTGTTTTCCAGAAGCCGCAGACGACACGTAAAAGCCAACAGACAGCACTCAAAGGCTAGACATGTAGAAATATCTTAAAAAATTTAGTAACTCTAAACTATAAAATATATAATCTATAATAAATATAGAATTAACGCATAAAATATATAAACTGGTAGTCCTGGTTTATGATGGGGATATAGTTTGACAAATCTATCCTCAGTTGAGTTTATCCTAAATCTAGGAGTTTAATGTATGAAATAATTTATAATTTACCTTATAATCATAGCACAGCCTACTGTAAACATGATTCAAACACTTAGATGAACCGACAGTTTCAGCAAAATCATTAAAGCAAAGCTTATTTTATAATAAGGCGTTGAATGAACAATAATAATAATAAATCTTAATATAGTGGTAGCTCAGTTCTCGTTAATTCGTTCCAAAAGGCTTGTTGAGTACTGATAACGACACGTACTAATCAGATTTATCACATAAGATAATGCAAGATAATAAATTGTAAATTGAATGCTTGAGCAATACAAGTTATATTACTGGTGTGTCTGATGAATAGCACCTACAGTGTTAAAATAGTTAGGTCAAGAACTTTTGGACAAAGGTTTTTATTCTGTATGTCAGGCTCACAATGTACAGTACCCAAACAGTAGTGGCTGCATTGTGTAGGTAGTACACATACTGACTTTCCACCAAACAATCATACTTTGCACTGGATCTGATGATTCTCTTTGCATGATTAGGTGAACATGCAGAACTACAGAGGCAGGAAAGTGCTGATGGGCACACGTTCCAGCAGGGCGATAAGGTTAAATGTCTGCTGGAGGTGGACATCCTCAGGCAAATGCAGGAAGGCCATGGAGGTTGGAATCCCAAAATGGCAGAGGTGAGTGAACATGAACAGTTAGGATCAGCAACTGAGTCGAGGCATGGATGCAACTCTTGTTATTGTTAGATAGAGTTTAAGATAAACAGCATATTTTGGCAAATTATTTGAAGACACGGTTAATTCTTTAAGCATTGACACATGGGATCTGTCACAGAGTATACAGCTTAATATACAGTATCTCACAATTTCTTCAAATTATAGAAAAAAATAATTGTTGCTCTATAAAGTTGGTCTAGGCTATAAAAAGATTGCCAACACCCTGAACGTTAGCTGCAGCTAGGTGCCCAAGACCATACAGTAGTTTAACAGGACAGGTTCCAGTCAGAACAGACCTCGCCACGGTCTACTAAAGAAGTTGAATGCACATGCTCAGCATCATATCCAGAGGTTGGCTTTTGCATACATGTAAGAGTGCTGCCAACATTTCTGCAGAGTTAAAAGGGGTGGGGGGGTCAGCCTGTCAGTGCTCAGACCATATGCCACTGTATTAAAATGGTCTGCATGGCAGGAAGCTTCTTCTAAAGATGATGCACAAGAACTGTTTGCTGAAGACGAGCAGACTAAGTACATGGATTACTGGAACCATGTCCTGTGGTCTGATGAGACCAAGGTAAACCTATTTGGTTCAGATGGTGTGTGGCAGCAACCAGGTGAGGAGTACAAAGACAAGTGCGTCTTGCCAACAGTCAAGCATGGAGGTGGGAATGTCATGGGTAGGGCTGTATGAGTGCTGCCGGATGTGGCAAGCTACAGTTGATTGCCAGTTCACCACAAATGCCAACATGTACTGTGAGGTACTGAAGCAGAGCATGATCCCCTCTTCTTCTTTCCCACTTTTGTGAGATACTGTACGCACATGTATGGCAGCAGTTCAATTCCAGTATCTAATGAATTCCAACACAGACACATGTTATTCTTCTTAATGAGCTACTGATTAGGTGATCATCTGATCCAAGTCTTATTTATTGAGGAAAAGTACAAGAGAGCTATGATTCAAATATGGATTCTTCTTTTAAAAATGAATATATACTTGTTTTTTTGTTGGGATTTGTATTATCAACTGGGGTCTGAGAACACTTCATCTTCTGTTATTTTAACCAATTGTCATTTACGGAGAATAAATGCTCTTGTTGTCGTTGCTGCAAATACAGTTTTTATTTGGAAATTGGCTGCAAAAAAACTGTCCATTTCACTCAAACTCATATAGTACAAACACCTAGGAAAACCAGAGAAAGTGACCATTTTGCAGTTTCCTGCAGTTTAATTTATTTCAAAGCAGTAGTTTTAAATTGGTAATATTATGAAAATATTAAGTCTTTAGCAAAAGTCTTTGCTTCCCATAACCCATGATTTATATAAAAAAAAGAATGATGAAAACAGCTTAGCTGTTACAGTGAATAAACTTAAATATATCATTTTTGCTGCACATTTAAATGGTTGAAGATTTTATATTGTTATATATGGTGGTTCACCAGGTGCCAGAACCCAAAGCCTATACATTTCTTACATTCCAATGATTGCTATCTGCATAGTGTCCCCCAAAGTTCACACTGAATTTGGCAGGAGCTCTTTTATGCATTTTGCACCTGCTGCTTGGAATTCACTGCAGAGCACTTGGAGTCTGGAGTAACTTTTTTCTCTTAGAATATTTGTATAGTTGCATTATTCAAACTTGTTGATCAAACTAGATTTTGTTTTGCATACTTTGTTGTTGTTTGATTTGGTGTTTTATGGCGCAAATGGGAATTGTCTGTTTTGGTTGTTGAAACGGATGTTTTTAGCTGCTGTCTTAGACAGGCTTCCCTTGAAAATTACATTATTGCATCATAACTGGATCAACCTAAATACATAAAGGCTAAATAAAAAGTAAATAACAAGCTTCGCCAATATAATAGCTTTGGAGAATGTTAAATTACCCCCTTAGTTAGCAAGTCAACTAGAAATGTCATTTGACTAGCTGAGCTTTTTAAACTTTTTGCCTAAGACTAATAGTATTAAAGACAAACAGTTTGATTTCGTTTTCTTTACTGGCTTCTTTTCTGATTCCTTTTTTGTCACTTAGTTTTGATACATCTTTTCTACTGTTTTTGTTTTATACTGTTCTGTATTGTTGTGTTTTGTCTATTTAGAAATGCATCATTTTATTTCTGAAAGCATCACAAATTTGGGATTTTTACCTTTTTGCCCATAGTACATCTGCAGAATTGGGACTGTACACAGGATAACAGACAGAGGGGACGTCAGAGTCCAGTACAGCAACAATATACGCTGGACTTTTCACCCTGGCGCCCTGACGAAGGTACGTTGCAGGGGTTGATATCTAAATTTGCACCACATAAAACTTAAATCGAATCATTTGCAATAATTTTAGTAGACGTGGTGTAAATGACCTTTGGATGATTGAAAGAGTGCTTAAAAGAAGTACGTGCTGATGTGTAGCTCGGGAGGTTGGGGTGTGTTTTTCAACTCGTTTTTCTGTCTGTTGGGTCAGGATATTGAATATATTTCCTGTTTCCTCCAAGGCCTCTCACCTTAATTTGATTCAAGACTGATGTATGATATACAGACGCCCACGAGCAGCAGCTCCACCAGCGTTCAGTGTGTTCCTCCTGTTATAGATACAGTGTTAGTCAGTACTAATAGACCACACTATAATGGGGTCATGGGAGATCTTTTGCAAGGCACACTTAAAGGATAGAAATTGGGGGAGAGAAGGTTCTGGGTTCGATCCCAATTTGTGCGATCTTGTATTTGCAGAGTTCAAACTAAATAAACAAACAAACAAAGATGTTAAACACAAAGAGCAAATTATCAGGATTACTTTGTTGTGAAGCACTGGTACTGCTTATTGTCTTTTTTTTTTTTTAGAAATTCCTTCTTTAAGGAGTTTTCTAATTCTTTCCATTGTTTGAAATGGCATGGCCTTGATGATGGGGCCCTGTTTTCTTTCAATTAGGTAGTTTAATTATTTGTTTTATAATTAACAAGGACATTAACATTTTTGTCTCAGTAATGAATGGTTTTGTTTGATATGTGGAAAATATGACTTGAACTTCCAAATTTTCCAAAATTATTGCCAGAGGTGCTAGATATAAATATATCCACTGTGCATACTGTGCGTACACATAGCTAATTACCTTGCCATGTGTTGTTTGATCAAGCTGTCTTTTCTACCTGTTACTGTGTCTAGGTGAATACATTTGCAGTAGGTGAGTTGGTAAGGGTTCTGGATGACATCGAGACTGTGAAGAGGCTGCAAGCTGGCCATGGAGAGTGGACGGACAGCATGGCACCTGTAAGGTTTCTTTATCCAAACCAACATGCACACACCTACTTTGTGCTAGTGGTATCACAACCTATTGGTTTTAGGCTGTTTGCACTTTTTAAAGTGTCCTTTGTCTGACATTCCTCTGAAGAGTTCACGCTCCTAAACTCATGCCCATGTGCAAAAGTGTGACATGTGCACGTCTTTATGGCCGTGTTAAAAAGTGCACGTTAGTTGGCCACGGCAGCTCCTTTGTTTTGTATCCTTGGTTTTTTGAAACTTTTCATTTTCCTTTATTGCCCAGCCGTGCCATGCTGTAGCCACATTAATTTTGTCTAATTTCTTTAGAATTTTTCTCAAACAAGGAGCTGTGGCACTGTGATCTGATCTAATTTTGATTGCAGAGACGTCACCCCAAATATCTTTAAGACTGTTATTGTTGGTGTCCATTTTCCCTTCAGTGCGCATTTATGACGAATATCAAGTTGGAACTGCCTAAAAGTTGCATTAATTCCAGTCCGATATATGAAATTGACCCTGCTTAAGATTCAGAGCTTGGCTGCAGGTTTGCATTCCAACCAAGCAGGAGCTTTACTTGATTCCAGTTATTTAATCAAATGTTGTAGATCTTCAAACAGCTGTTAGGTGCGGCTCCTACTAGGCCGAAATGAAACTCTGACCCTTTAGCAGACGGTATTGAATATCCCGATTGTGAAATAATTCATTTTTGTATTTTAAGATTGCTTATAATAGCTTTAAACCATTCTTTTGTAAGGGCTGTTATACTTCATATACAATTTGTGTTGTACATAATGTCACAGGCTAAGCAGGGCTCTGTAGTTCACATTTGCTTCTTCTTTTTCGGCTAGTTCTTTATGAGAATTTGACCTGATTATGAAACTATTTATTTAAGTATCGAGTCTGTCTCAGTACCTAGTGACTATCCTTGCTGCCTGCTTTCTGTGTAGGAAATTATCTACATGAAAAGCATTGCAATCGGTAATTGGGGTTGATCTGTGGGGTCCAGCAGGGACCAGTGCCCCGTGACCACAAGCATGCCCCCCTCAATGAGGAGTGAGTTAATTAAATCCTCATAATCCTTTATTTTCAAATCAGGAGCTAAGCAAAGGCTTAACACAGAGTCTTGCTTAAGCCTCAGGCTGTTTTATTGTATTCTGTGTTTTGGCTACAAGTCATTCAGTTCTGAAATTTAGACATCACAGCATGTGTTCTCTGAAAGACCTGACTGATTTGATCAAAATGCCTTACGTTAGGTTAGGAATTCCCTCGTTTCATGTAAATGCCTTCCAGCTAATGTTGTACAGTCCTATAGCCATGCTACGTATGCCAATCTTGTTTTAAAGACTGTTGCCACAATCCCTGGGATCTAATCTGATCTGTGTTAATGGTTTTCCCTGAAACAGTTGTTCAGTGAAGTTCAAAAAGACTTCAAATGTTGTATTGTGTGATTAAACTAAAACAACCAAAAGAATGGTTCTGAATGCCTGAAGATAATGGTGTTTGACCTCAAGCTGTGTCTGTGTGTTCTCAGGCCCTGGGCCAGGTTGGCAAGGTTTTGAAGGTCTATGCGGATGGTGACCTACGTGTGGCGTTTGGAGGGCAAACATGGACCTTCAATCCCACCTGTCTCTCAGCCCAGGCAGGAGAAGTGGACGCCAATCTGATGACAGAAGAGAATCCCAGTGAATCAGGAAGTAAGAACCCAAAAGAAGCAGCAGAAGGCATCATCTATCCTACCATAATATTTTTTGGTTTTGGTTTGGTTGTGGCTTGCAGACTTATGTGTTTCATTCTCTTTCTCATTCTGTGTTCATTACCTGCAAGTTCCAGTGCTCAGTTCTCTTTTCTCTGGACACACTTGTGTCGTGTTCATTATTGATTTTTGCATGATTGCAATATTTGTCATTTCATCTATAACTGATTCCACCCCCCCCGGATGGACTGAAGAACTGTCATTTGTTTCTGCTCAGGCTTCTCAAACTCTTCATACATGTGTGTATTTCATGTCAGGCAAACTTACACTTTGTCTCTCTTCCTCCTCATGCAGCATGACACGTCTCCAGTAGTTTTTGGGTGAAATGTGTGTTGCTTAAGGCATGAGGACATTTTGACTCATTCGTTAGGCTTTGTGTTTAGCTCACAAGTTCCTGTGCTGCCATGGTTTAAGCCATTTAACTTCCTGATTGTCTGTTTTTTTTTCTTTTTACTATTTCAGCTACTGTCATTTCAGTCCTGGAGAAGTTACTTTCTCAGTCCACAGAGCAGGACAACCCTGGACGCCTGGTCATCGAGGCTGCACACGGCAGCGCCACAAAAGTCCGGGAACTACTTCAGAAACACCCAGATAAGGTAGGTGCAGATGAAAAAAAAAACAAAAAAAAAACAACATGTCACAGTAATATGTATATATGTCAAGTAACTTAGTCCTGTACAGTGCAACCTTGGTTTTTGTTTCCCTTCTTTCTTTCTTTTTTTTTTTTTTGCCGTGCAGTTCATCCACGTATCGAACTCATCGATAGTAATATAAGTACTGTATCTTTAAGAGACTCAAATGGAGTGCTTCACAAGACAGGATTACTGACCCAGCTCATGTACTTTATTTATTTTTATTGTTGCAAGTAACGCCAAACTTTGGTTCTTAAGTTAATGTATGAACGTCTAAGAAACCTGTAAGAGCAAGTTTATTATGGTCATTGTAATAAATAAACTGAGTTTGAGTGAGCATCACTCCGTGCATTCATCCGGAACATTTCTGTTGTTTTTCCAGTGTGAGTGCTAAATACAAATGATCGAATACTGTGTAACTGTTTGTATTTACTTCTCATTGTTTTCTAAACTATAGCTTTCCATTAGTAAACCTAAAGTTATTTAGTATAAAAAATATTTTTAAAATCTACAGTTATTTATTGTTATAATATATTGAAGTATCTGGAACGGATAAATTGGATTTACATGATTTTTTCCTGGGAACCATGGCTTCAGTAGTCGTTCATTTCGGTTATTGTCAGGCACCATTGGAACACATGTTCCATTGTGTTAAGAACAATCTTACATTGCTAATAAAACTGGTGTTCATATATAATAAATTTGTTTGTGATTCATCAGGTGGACATAAAGAACCAGGGCAAGACGGCCTTACAGGTGGCTGCTCATCAGGGCCATATGGAAGTAGTAAAGGTTCTGCTCCAGGCCAACAGCAGTATTGAGGCCAAGGATGAGGACGGAGATGCAGCTCTGCATTACACAGCGTTCGGGTAAACAATCAGTCCTATATCTCTGTGTGCAGGGAACATTTGTGTGGCTTTTTCAACCATTGCTTGCAATGTTAATGTTCATCCTTGGCTCAGTAGATCTATACACCTACAGGTTGTCTCCGTTTTACAATGGGGAAACGTTCCGACAAATCCAGCGCAAGTTTAATATATACTGCATGTATCGTAGCGTAATTACCTTAAACACGCTTAAAACATGACCACGCCTTTTTTTTTTCCACTTCATTTCCCTGTGCTCATCACTCCTGCCATGTGACTCTATATCACGCACTGATGGCTTCCTAGCAGGAAAGAGAGAGTGTCGCGCTGTGTGAGGTTTCCCTGGGGAAAAAAATTGTATTTACCGACGAAGTTTGTGTATTATTGGATTCCCATTGTGAAGTCAAAATATTGTAAATTGGGCCATTGAAAAATGGGGAGTACCTGTATAAGATTTATAAAACTATACTAACAATTGTACTTTGTCTATAAAAGTAGATATCAATGTTTCCAGAGTCAGGGTACCATGGAATCCTTTTTTTCACGGCACACCAAAATGGCATTCGTGATATGAAAGACTTCATAATGCCTTTAATTATCTATAGTAATCATTTGCAAAAAAAATACTGATAAATTTGTAGCATATTCTAACATCAGCTTGTCCATTAAACACACCCTGCCCTTTTATAAATTGTTTTTGTTTGTTTATTTGTTTATCAGCCCAGGACCCTAGTGCTGCCCACCGAGCCACCGTCTCGCTCTGCCTTTTGTAAATGGATCAAGCTTATGTTTGTGAAGAAATGCAACAAAAAAAATGTTTTTTTTATTGTTTTTTACATTGGACCACAATACAAATAAATCATTGTTTGAAAGCCAAAGCCTGTCAAATGTTTACCATTACCTTCTAATGATTACTTTCAGCATGGTAATGGGTCTTGTTATTAAACACAAATCATCTCATACTCGTTTGATAAACATGACATTGATTGCAGTCTGAATCTAACAGAGCATGGTTTTGATGCCACTGAGCAAGAGATAACCAGTGCGAATGTGCAGCTAGCAAGCAAAGATGGCAGACACATATGGTTGGAGTTGTATTCTTCTCTGTTCGCAGTTTAAAGCCAGCAGGTGAAACCGGAGCGGGAACAGAGGCACTAGCTGGCCTATGGCTTTATTCATTTGGCAGAGTTGGCACGTGGCAGGGAATTTCAACAGCGCAACTGCGCATTACAACATTTGTTTCAGTTTTGTCTGTTTTTAAAGTAAACATTGGGATATCTTTAAAAGCAGATCTTGCTTTCTGTACTGTCTGTCTCTGATGGGAGGTTTTGATGGGTGTGTCGGGTAAAGCTATGTATTGCTCCTTGTTTCTGTTAATGCTAAATATCAAATCTCTGTTTTTCATTTGTATTTTTGCCCAGGAACCAAGCAGAAATTGCACGCCTGCTCCTTAGCAAGGGGGCCAACGTCAATCTGCTGAACAACTCCATGTGCACGGCACTCCATATTGCTGTCAACAAGGGCTTCACTGATGTGGTGAGAGTGTTGACAGAGCACTCAGCTGACGTCAATTTACAGGTACACACACACACACACACACACACACACACACACACCATGTCTATTATTATGTAGTTATCTCCACACCTCATAAACCTCTGCATTATTCTATGCCTAGTTATGGATATAAATTATCCACCCTATAACCCTTCTGTAGATTGGGATAATATGAGAACAAATTGAGAAATGATCAGCTCAGCTGGAAAAGCTGGCTTTTCGTGCCACTCTGCCTGTGCATTATCATTAGTAGCAATTAGCAAATTAGCCCATCCTCTGAGTTCACTCTGGTCTTCTGGAGCACCACAGTAACTCACTTGGACACACTGAGCTCTCTGTTTCAGTCTGTGCTTTCCACAGTTTCCACTTGATCTGTGGGAGCTCAGCGGGAGTGGAATGGCGTCCTGAAGAATCCTTGGAAAACGCACAAGCGCCTTCCCAAAACGCACGCCAACCTTGGCTGTGTGTCTGAATTGCACAAGAAGTCAATTATACTCTTGAGATAACACAACCGTTTGCAGGAACGCAGGTGTGTGTGTGTGCAGTCATCTACATGCAGACCGGGTCAGCAGGATGATGAATGCTGAAGAAAAAATGTTGTAGCGTTACAGCTGCACTTCTTGCTGTCATTCATTCAAATCTCTGGTCAGTTACCTAGCTAAACATATATGTTTACAGTCTTATATTTATGTCAGCATCAGATAAGATGACCGCTAGAAAATGGCCTCCGTGTATTAAATGTCAGTAATTGTGTGCACGTGGATGTACACCCTGCCAACAAAAATCAGCTGGGGTTTCTTTTATAAATAGATTGTGAAATGAAGGAACTATGGCAGGATAATTTTGCCTAAAATTATAAAAGATAAAGTTAGGCAGATGTCCCACAAGAAGTTTTTTTTAATTTTAGACAGTCAGTGCAGAATAGCCAGTGGTGTTCAATATCTGGTATCAAGCAGCTTATAAAGCTGATTCCAACAAAACTCAGGAACGTTGGTGCATTCTGGCAGTGTCCCATGGGAAAAGTGCCATTTTAAAGATTTAACACTATGTAACTCACTTGGGGTACAGCTGATTCAAACTACAGGACAAGTGATATCTAGATAATTTTTATACCAATCAGCTATATGCTTGCTGAATTACTCGTATTTAAAAATGTAATTACTGACACTCTTGGTAAAGATTGTTATGAAAGTAGTTGTTATAAATGTTCATTGGCTTAATCTCACCTTAACAATGTTGTGTGCTTATACTCTCCAACCTTAGGGAAATATGTGCTTGATGACGTTTGATTATGTGGAGCAAATACTCTATGACATTTTGGATATACCGTACTGTGCAAAAGTATGAGGCCACAATTAGATTGATGTTTATTAATGGTTTAATGACCAAATTTTGCATATTGTCAATGATGTGTACTTTGATTCGTCACTTCATAACACTGTTTTCTACGGATATTCATTTTAAACTTTGCAAGTTTTAGCATATCGTAATCTTTTTAGCCTGTTTTCTCGCAAAAAATAAAAATGTTTTATTTCACTGCTACCCTTCCAAAAAGACCATTCCTGATCAAACTTCTTCGAACTGTAAAAAAGTCAACATAGCATTCCATTTAAGATGCCAGATGCTGCTGTTGCTCACATGTAAGGAAAGGCCACATTAAAACACATAGGGAGTAGAAAGTACTTTTCTCATACTGCCTGCAAAATGCGTATTTTTTCTGGTTGTCTTTTAATAAAAACACTGAGAAGTAGTTCACTGCAAAAAACAGTTATATATAACGTATATAATATGTTATATATGTTAAATATAATAATATATCTTTTGCACATTACTATATGTTATATTTCTTTAGTTATTATTTTCCTAGTGAAATATCTAAGCAAAGCCAAGTTACAGTTTCTTGGCAAATGCTGCCAAAATTTCATTTGAAATCTCCTGGTATTTAGTGGCATTAGCCTGTTTTTTGGGGGGGTTTTTTCTAGAGGGAGGGAGAGAGAAAAAATTGCCTCCACGGATGGAACAATGAATTTTAAACTATACCAGCAAATTAAAAAAGGAAAATGTCAGGACAGCTGTCATTGAAATGAATCACAGCAAAAAGTGGACCATGCATCAACACAACAACCATACGTACATAAGTCGTTAGAGTAAAAAAGGTTAAAAACACTAAATTTTGGACTGGCCAAAGTCAATGTCTGTTTTCATCAAAAGATAGATTTTCAGTATTTTGTCCCCCTTGTTCATGTACTTTTAAAACTTTTAGGAAAATCGTATGATGTTTTAGGTCATATTTATAAATAAAGAAATTCCATTCCACTGCACATTCCACACTGTTGTCAATATGTGTCTAATATCTAATCGTCTGCATGATTTCACTCATTTTGTTTTAAATGCACTTCTAGACCGCATTATTAGTTAGCTTAATTCAGCGTTTTAAAGGAACTGTGTGTTTGCTTGGCAGGATTCGTATGGCGACACGCCACTGCATGACGCAATTGCTAAGGACTTCAGGAGCATCATTGAGATCCTGACTGTGGTGCCCAACATCGACTTCACACAGCAGAACAACCGAGGCTTTAACCTCCTTCATCACGCTGCTCTCAAGGGCAACAAACTGTGAGTTTTCACGCTAGCACTAATATTGGTCAATTCATTGTTAGATATACGATATGAAAATGAAACTTTCTTTGCAGTGGATCATGAAACAGAATGCCTAACCTTGGAGATCAAATCTGCTGGAGGGGAAATATACTGCTCACAAAAATTTGGGGATACTTCAAAATGGAATATCACATTATAAAATGTCCCCTAATTGAGAGAAGTACTGTACATTTTGGGTGCCTTCATTTTGGCTGCCGTGTAAAATTAAAATGCCATATGGTGGAAAGTGTGTCAGTGTAGCTCATTAGCATTGCACAGGATTAGTGGTTAAGCCAAAGCTAGGACAGATACTCGAGCAGAAGTTACAGAACAAGCAACAGATGTTTTTTAAACTAAATAATCAGTAAGTGGTTGTTCTGTTTTGAAAGTGCATTTTAAAAAGTGGTCTTGAGGCTGTTAGAAGTCAGGGAAGAGGAAACATGATGCACGCTCCCTTGTGTTGCCAGTTGATTGTTTACACAATTTATGTTGACACTGATCTGCTAGTGCAGGATATCTCTAGGAAGTTTAAATGCATGTTGGTACTCCTGATACTACAGTAAATCTATTTATTGTGTCCTTCCGTCTCATTGGTTCCTGTTTAAATGTGTAAGACTAGCCCTGATTGTTCCTCCTGATTTAATCACCTGTGTCTCTGACTTCCACATAACATGTTTTGCGAGGCTTTCGTTCCTGCAAACACAGTGAGTTTGAGCTTCCAGACACAAATTTAGGGAATATTTTATTAGGCTATGTTTCAATTTGAAGTAACCTCTAATTTTGTTGTAAGCACTATATATTGGTTTCATCCCATAATTTATACCTATTACATGCTATGCTATTATTATAGTAGGATAAATGAAGCTGACCAAGGTAGACATTACTGTAGTCACATAGTTTTTTTTTATAGTGCTGTGATGTAAATGTAACGTATGCAAATGATAGATACATCTGTCAGAGATACAACTGAAAACAAGAGAGGAACACTAATATCCACACAACATCCGAAAACTGTTATTAGCATGCTAAACCTGTTTTCATTTATGGAGAAAGATTACTGAAAATACAGTATTGAACTCTTACTCTTACTAACATATTTCATGCTTCAAATACACAGCCACGATTGGTGCAAAAACTTGTCTGCAGGCATATATCTGCCAGGACCAATACGCCATGTTCTGCTTAGCTGAAGATAGGAGCTCCAAAAAGTGCTCATAACTTTGGCTCATAACAGGTGGCAAAACATCTGAGACTATTAAGCTTTTATTCCATTTATACCTATTCTATGTAAAAAACTAAAATTGTTACTTTCCCTTAGGAAAATATGTTCATCATTTCGGCAGTAAAGCGTACTAACAGAAAGAAGTCTGGATGTCCTAGGTCACTACTTTAGCACATAAAACCACGTTAGGCTTTTAAATAACAGGTGAAAATGGGAAGGAAAAAAAACTAAACATAAAAATGAGTACGTTTGAAGTTGAAATATTAAAAACTGAAAATTCATTATTTTGGCATCAAGGTTTGGAATTGATAAGAACCATAGTTGTTGAGCAGATTTGGAATCAGAAACAAACAAAACCCAATCCATAAGTGTGATGGACCTAAAACCAAACTAATACTGAAGCGGAAAAAGCAGTGATATGGAAGATCATCCAAATAGAGAGAATATACAGTAGTGGGAGAAACAAACAAAGGAGTACAACTTGCAGTAGGACAGGAACATGCACTTACACCATTTACATTCTGCTGCAAATAAGTAGCGTAAATCATACAAACAAAGATTGGAACCTTGTACAAAACTGTCTCTAAACACATCAACCGAGATAGAACAGTCTCTAGTCAAAATGTGTGCTAACAAGCAAATGAGCACACAACCAGTAAAGTACCAACACAATAACAACTTCTACTCTTAAGCCCCCGTCTCTGTATGTGGATCCATGGTAAGAAGCTGATTACGGCTGCAACGTACAAATGTAAAAGATGGATTTTTATTTCCTATTATAATAATATATTATAATTTTAAGACCTTGGTTGTTAAAGTGGACGAGGCATTGATCTGATCGTTGTTAAAAAGCGCTTACCTGCATTAAGCGTTGTTCTCTTCAATGGCTTGCTGAATGTTAAGGTTAATATTCCTTCCTTTTGAGTTGGGCTGTAGAGTGGGCAGAATACATTTGCTTTCTGTACGTGAGTGTGACCTTGTCACATCAGCAGCACTGAGGTATTTTAATGTAGCACCTATTCTTTTTGTTCTATTAAAGTCTGATACAAGTCTGAGCTGAAAACCCTCAGGAGAGCTCTGTACTTTAGTTATATTTTACATTTTTGGTCTGAAACGTCCCAATTAGGAGCTTTAGTTGAAGTGTGTCAGCTCTTTTCCACCAGGAGTCGGAGGTAGGTGGAGGTAAGTGGAGCACAAGCTTATCATTTGGGACTGCATGTACTTACACACGTTTCTATTACTACATTTGTGAAAACCAATCAGTGAGAGTGTATTATTGTAGCTAAATAATGCTCATCCCAAAGACAGCCCTTTTGTTGGTTAAAAACAGCCACTGTCCTCACGTGCATCCATTTCTCAGTTATTGTGATAGTTGTGAGGTTATTTAGTGCTTATAAAGATATAAACACATATACACACACACACGCATATATATATATATATATATACACTTTACCCAGTTATGTAAATAATTTGACCCATATTATATCACCAAATTGACACGGTTAACTTAAATAGCCATAGGGAAGAGAAGTCTCATTTCTTCTGCTCTCTTTCTCAGCCTTCTTGTCTATTTGTGCTTCAAAAACTAATATTTTGCCCCTTTGTATTAGTATCATACATAATACATAATTCCTCCTAACCCCCCTTACTTTGTTTATTCTACGTTCACTATACGTTTGATTCAATTCAATAAATGAATTTCAATTGTATCATGTGGTTTATATAGGTAGGTCATCTACTGTCGCTCATCCTCCAAACTTTACAGTTGGTACAATGCAGTCAGGCAGGTAACATTCTCCTGGCATTTACCAAACCCAGACTAATTGCTCCACAGAACATGCCATCACTGGTCCATTTTGGTGTATGTTTACACCACTTTTTGACCAGAATCCGGAAGGAGAGCTGGAGCTACAGGCACTGTAACATATTCACCACTGCTCTGCTGTGTCTGAGCCAATTGTACCAGTACAACAGACACTAACACACAACCACCATGTCAGGGTCAATGCTGAAAATGATTCTCCGACCAAATAATACCTAATCTGTCATGCCCCTACGGGGGTCATGACTATTAGAGAACAGAGTAAAGGGGAAAAACAACGTATGTAGAGATACAGATGGACTACAGACTGTATGTGCAGAGCTACAAAGCGCACCTGTACTGTAGTGGAACTGATCAAATAGGTGTAGAGTGTAGAGTGTAGAATCCAGGAGGTGCACCTAAAAAAGTGAGTGTACATACTATACGTAATGATATGCAAGTATACTGGATCAAAAATGTGTATGACAGATTCTTAAAAAAAGATTCTTAAAGATTCATAAAACACAATCACAGCTCCTAAGTGTGGTGGAAGATCCGGAGTGTTGTGGAGCTGGTTTTTGTATAAATACCATGGAAATCTTGTTAAGATACACTGCACCATGGGCTTCCTGACATACCAGGAGGTCCTACAGCTGGGTCGTGGTTGAACCTTCAGGCAAGCCGTTGATTCAAAACATATGGCAGAATCCACAAATAATGGTTGAATGACCATGGAATCCAGCTTTTGATATGGCGGTTTCGTTTGTCTCAGCTAAACCTGTGCTATGAGCTAAAGAGGACCCTGGAGGGTGTAGAAAGATTTTGAATTAAAGAATGTCTTGGACATTCTGTACTCCGGTCTCACTAAGCTGTTACGTTTTCAGAGAGAGGTTGGTCAACCTGCTTTTCAAACTACTGCCATAATTGATTTTAATTGAATCAATTAAATCATTACATGTAATTAAATTAAAATTAAATTAAATTAAATTGCAGTTATTAGATGACTCTCAGGACAGTCAGTACAGAGTGATGAATGTACACACTCTATAGCCCTACACTTATCACGTCTCTGGTTCTTGTACTGACTACGCCCTGCAGTGACAGCCTTTTCCTTGTATGGGGAGAACGATACAGTGTCCTGAGTGGGATAGAGATTGGGTGGAGAGGAGGAGGGGTAAAATGAAATACACACTCTTAGGCCAGAGCAATCATAAAACAAATGCTAGATTTGTTCTGGCAGCCATCAAATATGCGTTCTTGTGGGTTAGCAGTTGCCTTGCCAGTCATTCACCCTCGTTATATATAGAAAAAAAGACAATATATACATACCAAGCCTTTTTTCCCATGAGTATACACTTCTTGCTTAACATGTGTTTCTGACCGGTCATGCTTGTTATGTTTTTGTTTATATATCTTGCATACTAAAAAAAAATCACTCCAAACTAGCTGAGTGGTTACTGGCATTCTGACCTAACAGCAGGAACATGTGCATTGTTTGTTTTCAAGTAGAATGTGTTTATTTATGTTTAAGAAGGAAATGGAAAAGGGGAATCCCCTCCCAGTCTATCATATGTCATATGGGAAAAGAGCGGGAGCGAGAGAGAGATTGCGAGAGGGTTATGAGAATCTGGTCAAAGGGCAGCTGACTATGGAGAGGCACTGACCACAAATTAAAAGTGCTACACATTCACACAAGACTGTCAATAGTTGGACCACAAAATGACAGACATTCCATTTACTGGTTCTAAAGGAAATTCACAATGAAATTGGAATGTAGTCCTCATTATTTAACTCTGTTGGGTCATGGCCTATTCACTGCACTTCTTAATAGACACTTTTTTTTTACTTTGAGATACCGTGCCATATGGTGGTGCTGGTGTGGCGATGTGAGGATTTGGTGAACATGTTAACATCTCATAGGCAGTAATATGGTCCTTGGTCTCACCTTTGCTATCTAAACAGACTTCTGAATGGAACTTTGGAACAAGACCACAGTTCCATTCAGCCACAAGAGCAATTCGTCTCAGAGGTGTTGTTAAGTGCTTAAGTATGGAGCTATTTTAGTGCCAAGACTTGGCAAATAAACAGAATAAATTATGTAAATATCATGCTATTTGCAAAAAATAAATCTTTTAAAGACCGTATTCCTATGTAATTATTGTATTAATTGTGAATAGCGTGACTTTTCGCACACTTACCAGACACATCTTTGTGTAGGGATTCTCGGTGGGAAACACTTTCAGATCTCACTATGCACGTAGACGTAATATGCCTAGATCCTGCATTGTTCCATTTGGTCCGCTGAGTTCCCAGTATTTGAGCATTTCTTTTGCTCCAGGTCAGAACTCGGCTCATTAATTTTAAAATGAAAAACGTATCTAAATAATGCATCTACTTTACTTTACTAAAGTAAATTATTTACTAAAGTAAATTTATACTAAAGTAATTTTAGCATTATTTAGTCAAATGTAGCCGTAAAAGTCAAATATTGACTGTTTTAATAATAGTTAAAAGATACAGGACTACTCTACAAATACAATATTATATTGAGACAATAAGGTGTAATCTAATAAATAATACAATTAATGAAATAATAGATAACAAATAGCCTAGAATAAAAACAAAACAGACACTATCACCAAACAAAATAACATAACATTGAAGTCAAGGGTGTACAAATTTGAGGAGGAAAAGGGAAAATACAAAAACTATAGAAACAAAATGGCAAAAATAAAGTGTCTCTGTTTGCCCTTTGGAGCCACAAATGGTGAACATAGTAGCACTAATTTTGCACAATTTAATGAAGTTAGCAGATCCGCTTGTAACTTCGAAGACCTTACAAAGACATGTGACTTTAAATTTTACAATACTGTTTATATAGACTTGATAATTATGATGGTTTGCTGACTTCTTGCCTGCTAGAAAATCATCAAATTACCATGTGCACCACAAAATTCAAATTCAACTGCACTTTTAGTAGCATACTTTTGTTACACCTTTACACAATAAGAGTTTTTTTAGGGCCCTTAAAGTAAATGCATTAATGTTATCGTATTTTAAAAGCAACAATGGACCCCTTTTGTTCACAGTCCACTACATCCAGTGTGTCATTTAAGCGTGCGTGTTTGATTTTTCAGCGCAATTGAGAAGATCCTGGCTCGTGCTCGGCAACTGGTTGATGTGAAGAAAGAGGATGGTTTCTCCGCTCTACACCTAACTGCCCTCAACAATCACCACAGTGTGGCTGAAATTCTCATAAAAGAGGTAATACACACAAACGCGGTCTATTCTACGATAATGACCAAAAAAAGGAATCTTTTAAATGAAATTTCCAATATTTACAGGGACTCTGTCAATAAAAATAATTATACGATACTTCGGCTGTGTATATCTTGCTTCTAAAGTATTCAAAAGAACCCGTCTCTCTCAACCACTCAAATTTGCTAGTTTTCTCAGTGTAATTGGTAGCAGCATTTATGTTTGCTGTCTAATTATATTGTTATATAAAATGAACTTTTTTGTGAAATGATTCCACTGAAGTTTGCCTAGTATGGTTTTTGTGCTGGTGTCTTGACTAGTTTAAACCGTAGCTAATTGTTTTTTTTTGCAAAGCGAGTGACATACCCAATAATATCAGCTCACATGTTGTTTAAACAGCAATTAAGCCATTGTTGTAGACAGTACATGTGGCCCACTCCCACACTCTTAACATTTTAAAAAATGTCAATGAATAGATGGCAGCATATTTCCATGATTTCTTATGGGAAAATATATCTGTCATATGTCTGTAATCATATGATATGACATATCACATAAAACTCTACCTACTTTCAGTGACATCAGTGCCTGTAATATAGTATTCGCAACTCAGAGATCGGCTCAGTCTCGCTCTTACGCTCCTGCCACACTGATCACTGTTGTGAAGTTACATTGATTCAGCTGTGGTCAAGACGACTTGCTGAAGTTCAAACCAAAGATCAGCTTGGGATAGAAAGGTGATTTTAGTGACTTTGAACGTGGTTGTTGGTGCTAGACTGGTCTGACTATTTATGGGGGTAAGCAGAACTTTGCAGCAGACCCAGACTTTATGTACCATTATACATAGTTCGGCTGGATTTCCTCACCTCTCTGTCTTCAGACTAACCTGTGATTCATAGGCGCCACCATGCAAGAGTGTTTTGCAGTGCTTCCCCATTAATGTGTCCATGGAGAGCACAGTCCTGGCACTGGCAGAATTAATGGGAGGTGATTCACCTGGGTCCCTGCAGGTTTGGCAGCGCAGTCAAACATTAATTATAGTGTCCCAGGCATTGTCATAGGCTGTGCCTGCAGAAAGCTGAATGCAGAATGTGCCCTCTGGTGGCAAAAAGAACGGGGCCTCAGTTGACCCTTTTTATCCATTCTACACCACACTGACAGATTGCATAGTTTGTCTGGAAATGTTTAACGTTTGCTCTATCAACATGTTGAATCCCAGACGACAAGAAAACACTTACAAATGACCTGAATTTCTGCATTAACTACTCTTATGGTTTGGTCTGATCCTTAGCAATCAAAGCTGCCTAAATATATAAACACGTAAAATTGTAAATTTCATGTTCTTATTGAACACAATAATTAATCGTCGACTGTCCAGGGTTAAAAATGTTTTCTTTAGCATTGTGAACCCCAAGATGTGGAACCTCATTAGGTAGCAACATTTTTTGTGGTTTTAGTTCGGACATACACTATGTAGAAGAGGACTGTTAGACCATTATGAGCATATACATACATTACATATACAGCATCAGTACAGGACATAGTAGGGGTGTCATCAGACCCACTTTACTGGGACGCATGTCCCAGTGAAAGGTTGCTGTGCCCCACTAAAGTCCCATTGCTAAAGGGACAAGTTTATCCTAAAATGCTGACTATAGGACACACCATGCCAGTTCACTACAGGCACTACCCCAACATCTTTCATGTCAGAACCATATTTTTTGCAGTTTAGCAGTTACGTAATGGACACATGTCAGGATTCAATTTTCTCATGATTACTGAATTTACATTTGACAAAGGAGATTCATTGTTATTCCTGTAATGTAAACTATGGACATTTTCTTGTAGATGTTTTAACAATAAAACTCTAGTCCCTTGCAATTAAAAGAAATATATAATAATATATAAATAATATTTCTTATATTCAATATTTGTTTTGTATTGTCACTGAATACCAGTTCAAAATATCGCACGTTTATCATGTATAAAAATGTTATATAATCATTCAAAAAAAAAAAAATATATATATATATATATATATATAATTAAAATGATAATGAATATAAAATAAATAATTAAAACGAGAAGAAACTTCAGTATAAAATTATAATTAAAATAATCGAACTCATGAGTCTGTGAGTATAAGTGCGCCATCTGGTCCTCAAAAATGGAATTGCATCGAATCAGAAACGTACAATCCAATTAGAGACGATGCATTGTCCTACCCGAGGTTGCACATTATCCTATTTTTGCAATCGTGTTGCATCGTGTCACGATTAAAATGCAGCTTATCTCTTAGTTTAATAGGCTTATTAACTGAGTTGCAAACAGAGGGGTACAGCTGCACCCATATAAATCCTGTTGGGAAGTTCTTCAAGGAATTTAGAATGCATTGTTCTCTCAGTGACTGCAAACCTTGCGCTGTGAATCTGCCTCCAACATGCTTTACCACTGGAAAGGGGTATTCATGTTAGCGTGCAGCGTCTGCTTTATTTTTTTTTATTGTTTTATTATATATGAAGTTTTAGTATTTGTGAAGTAGAGGACTTCTCCAGTGTTGATTATAACAATTGAAGATCGATCAACAAACATTTTGTGGCATAGGTGAAAAAATAATTTTTAGTAATGACGTGAAGTACAACTGCTTGTTATCATTTTATTTGTCATCATTGTGGCATTTAAATGATTGGAAAGCAATACCTAATACCGAATTATTCACAGATTTAGCTTGCGACTCTGTTTGTCTGTACGTTATACTTATCAGCAGAAAGACCTAGCAAGTATGGAAAACAGGAAGATGATATTTAAATTGGGGGTGGGGGGTGGGGTGGAGTGCTGTGAAATGTGGCCTTGGAACGGCTCTGTTTTGCTCTTTTTAGGGTCGCTGTGATGTCAACATCCGCAATAACCGTGGCCAGACACCATTGCAGCTGGCTGTGACTCAGGGCCATGTGCAGCTTGTGGAGCTGCTGGTGGCAGAGGGAGCCAACGTGAACGCAGAGGATGAAGAGGGAGACACAGCCATGCACACGGCCCTCAGCCGCCAACAACTTGCCACAACACTGAGCAGCGCAGAGAGAGATGCCTCTAACCTCTACAGCCGAGTAAGAAAAACAGAAAGAGATGGTGGAAAGAGCTTACAGCAAAGCTAATGATGCAGGAGATAGTGGAAGGGAGAAAATAGAATTAGCATGGAACGAGGGGGCAAATAAGAGACAACAGAAGACTTTGTTGTGATATGGGTTGGAGGTGTTTCCTGTGTTGATTCAATTGTTTCAATGAATCCCACCTCAAAGCATTTTTGTGCCTTTTTTTATTGAATAATAATGTATTTTTTTACATATGGAAATTATGGTTGTGAAAAGAATGCTTGGCTGACCTTTAGCTTTACTAAAGTAAGATACTTTAGTAATGCTTTAGCGCTATTCCTAGATTAATGCAGAGTGTGCATGATGAAGGACACACACACACACACACACACACACACACACACACACACACACACATTTGGTAATCCAAAACCGGTAATCGTTCAAATTAGCATAATGATTACTTGAGCTAAATAATGCCACACCTACCCCCTAACCTAATGTAAATCTTTTGACTCTTTTGGTTTTTCAAAAAGAAGTTGCCATTTTTAAATTTCTAAATTAATTAAAGAAGTGAGCAGCAAACTGTCCTCAAGTGAGTATTGCCAGTTTTTCCTTATCAATGTAGGAGCATTTGGTCCTCACAAGTATATGAAGATATACTGGCAAAAAAACTGGTAACTTGTTTACAGTCGTGGCCAAAAGTTTTGAGAATGGCAGAAACGGCTGCATCAGTTTTTACGGTGGCATTTAGTATTAACTCTGCATTGTGAAGAGAGATCAGCTGAATTCCCTGCCATGAAAATGACCTTATCACAGAAATTACTTTGGCATCTCAGCCCAACAAAATGGCCTGCTAACATCATTCCGGTGATGATCTCGTTAGTGCAGGAGAAAAGGTTAATAAGGACATGACAGGTGTTATCACACTGTCGTGCTGGTTAGAAGAGCAGACTTTAAAATGGTAGTGGCGCTTTTAGGTTTTCTACTGTTAACCATGGTTACCTCCAAGGAAACCCACGCAGTCGTCATTGCATATATTAATGTGTCTGTGTGTGTGTTCACAAAGCTGAGCAGCTCCGGACTGTTGGGGAACACGGAGCTGAATGTTGGGGCTGCTATTGCCTGCTTCCTGGCTCAAGAGGGTGCTGACATCAATTACGCTAACCATAAAGGCAAGAGCCCCCTTGACCTCGCGACAGACAGCGCTGTGCTGCAGCTCATTCGGAGCTTCTCTGAGAAACACAGGTACGACTCTGTGCCTGGGAGGTTGAGGGCTGGAAACAACGAGCCGACTGAGGCCATTCTTGATCTGATCGGAAAGTGCTACGCCGAAGTTAATGCTATGTGTATTTGTCAGACTTCAGCGGCTACAGGCTGGGACGGGCAGCAGTGGGAGCAGCAGCAGCAGCCTGAGGAGGGTCCACACCACTCCCAACACTATGACCAACTTAGCTATGCCCAGTGCTCCAGGCCCAAGCGAGTGCTTCATCTGCTCAGAGCTTGCCCTGCTTGTGCTCTTCTCACCGTGCCAGCACAGCGTCGCCTGCGAGGGTAAAGATATACACACACGCATGGAACTACACACACATTTCTATAATAGGCAGTGTTAGGGTGAAGTCTATTAGAATGTGGCCTGTATATTCAGTGGTCTTAATGGGGTAAAATGCTTGTTTTTATTTTGGTCATGGAATCATTGTTTCAATTCTAAGCAGCCTTGTGGGTTCTACAGGTATGTTCTTAGATTACTTGTTGTACTGGAGGGTGCACAGAATTGAGAGGGGTACAGCTGTACACTTTTGCTTGCCAATCAGTCGTAGAGGTACAACCGTGCATTAAAACACTATTAAACACTAAATAGATTAGTTAAAGACTAAGCTAAAACTAAAGTAAGTGTTACGCCTTTGCTTTAGCGGTCCAATATGTCATAATAGTATTGTAAGTGGGTAACAAATACACTCAGCTTAACTGAGTGTCTTTTTAAAAACTCCATTAAAAAATAAGACAAGAAACTGGCTCTGAATGAAACCACTGACATTTCGCTATTGAGGTGCAGTGTCTGTGGTGAATTTGTGTGGTCTGTCCTGTAGTGCTCAGTGATCCCGGATCAAATTAACTTTTTACTTCCCTGATTTTAAAATAAAAGTCTAAATGAAATTGCAAAAGAACATGTACAACCTACAATCCATCACTCACAGTATTTAACCACAACAAAGATATTTAGTTTAAACATCTCAAATTACTGACATGCTGTCAGTTTTGTCTTACATCAACTTTTGGTCCAACATTGCCCCCCCTGTTGTGAGGTACTTAAAGATACATTATAGTTTGAGTACTGCGGGGATCCCATGTTGTCTGGCTTCCAACGAATGGCTCTGCTTTCTTTCAGAAAAGCCAGAAGCCATATTTTCTATGCTCTATTCTTTAGCAGTCTTGGGATCCATCAGATTTTTTGTTGTTATAAGAGCTGGAACTTGACAGTTATTGCACAGTGGTGACTGGGAGTGTAGCAGCACTCAGTATACATTATCAACAGTCTCTTAATGTAAATTACAAATTGCTCTAATTACAAAGCACCACTGTTACCACCTCTGTCAGCAACCTGTGTCGTAAACAATGATTTTCACTACTGAAGAAAAGAGTGCTTGGATATTATTGGACATACAGCACGTATCCGCAAATGTAATTGGACATTAAAGTTTAAATTGTTGCTTCGCCAATATAGGCCAGTTCACGTGAAAAACGATTACTTTTAATAACCCCCAAAACAGGACATGACAACAATGGGAGATATCATTAAAAAAAAACGCTTGTCATGCAGGTTCATAACGACTGGATCCTGGACCTTCAGCCCTTTGTTCAGCACCAGGGACAGCACACAGTCAAATAGCTGTGCATCACAGGCAATGTTCCAAGTTGTTTTTGAAAATTTCTGTGTTGATAACTTTTGAACCACAAGAGATTTTGCAAATATGATTTCGGCAATCGATTTCTGAGAATACTGGTCTGTTTGATGCTACACCTAGCCATTGGAAAACCTTGCCCGTGGTCCAATATGATGGCCTTCAGAATGGCTGCCATGTTCCGGACATAGCCTAAAATATCAGCCCCCTCATCCATTAATTGGTGGGGTAACCAGATATGTCAAAATGACTTTTGTTTCTAAAATTAAAGGGGTTTCTGTGACTTGTCCTGTATATACACTGCCCAACACAAATGAGAGAATATTTCAAAATCAATACACAGCTGTGCTGAATACCCTATGCTGGGGCAGTTTTCAATACAAGGCGTTTCAGGAGGCAGGAATCAAATGCATGGGCTGGCCTTCACATTCTCCAGACATGAATCCCATTTGAACATGCTTGGGATGTACTGGGAAGGTCAAAGGCAAATTTATTTATAAATTGTTGCAATGGTGCATTGTCTCAAAGCAGCTTTACAATATTATGTTATCTTAAAAGGCCAATCCCAAATTGAGCAAGCTTAGGGCGACAGTGGAAAGGGAAAACTCCCTGAATATAGAAGGAAAGATGTCTGACAAACCGTCCAATGCCTCCCACAACCACTACACAAGCTGGAAGTTGCCCTGGAGAAAAAGTAGCAGAGGATCCCACAAGAACTGCTGGACAGTCTGATCTTGTCCATGCCCCATCACTGTCAGTGTGTTTTGACAGTCTTGGGTGACCATACACCCTACTGAACAGTCAATGTGTGGCACTCCCATCCAGTTTCATATGCTTCTGTTCACTCTCATGAATATATCACTTAATTACTGAGTTGGCATCTCGTTTGTGTAACTCTGTAATTTCTTTGACTTTTCATTTGCTTATCTCACAATCTTGTTTAATGAAACAAAATCAAAGACTTTATAAATCAAACAGATGAAGAATAAGATTAGAAGATAATGTAGGCTACAGTGGCATGTATTTGGTGTGACCTCCACTTATAAGCTATAGCAGCATCTGGCAGCTTCATCAGAATGCCAAGTTGACCCTTCTACAGACCAAAGAAGCTTGATCAGGAATTGTATTTAATGTTCTTATGCCATTGCTAAAATAACATATCGAATGGTGACCTAAGACTTTTGCACACTACTGTATGTAAGTAATTTTAGAATCAGTCCTGTTCTGTTTCATCTTTTGGAATACAGATCACAAGTGCCAGAACACAGTTTAGAGGTCCCACAAATTAAGCTCTGCACCCAACCCTAATCCAGTCAAGCTACTTTATGAGGTTTTTGACAGAATTGTCCACCCAGTCTGGGATTTCCTGTAGGAGTCAGAGCATATTAAATGTTTGCCTGGAGAGAGCTGGTGGAATTAGCACCGCGGAGGCTCTAGGATGAGCCTGTAATATGCTGCCTTCTGGGCCAAGAAAGACAAATGCTTGTTAGAATTCCAGTGTCTTCACGTTCGAACAAAGATGGGATTGGGACAACAAGAAAGTATAGTTTTACGTCACCGAAATAAATGACAGCAGTTCCTAGTGCACTAAATGCATTCATGTTGTAGTTGGCGAAACTATTTAACGAAGGTTTTGTAATTTTCCCAGTCTGATGATCATCAGTGACTCTTTTTGAGGTCCTCGGCAACAAGGCATACTCACTAGCCACTTTATTAGGTACAACTTTGCTATTACAGAGTTGAAGCCCCTTCAGAACTTCCTTAATTATTAGTGTCATAGATTCAACAAGGTGCTGGAAACATTCCTCAAAGAGTTTGGTCAATAGTGACGATCACATAGTCGCTGCAGATTTGTCGGCTGCACATCCATTATGCGACCCATGGTTTAATTGATTGTGATCTGGTGACTGTAGAGGCTATTTTAGTACAGTGAACTCATGAAGTCATGTTAAACTAGTCTGAGATAATTTGAGCTTTATGATATGGTGTGTTATCCTGCCGGTAGCCATCAGAATAAGGGTACAGCTGGGATGTGACTCCTAAAGATAGAAATTGTGACTCCTCAGACCAGGCTAAATTTTTTCCAATGTTTTAATGAGCAATTTTGCAAAGCCAGTGTGAATTGTGGCCTCGGTGAATTGTGGCCTGCTAAATTTTAATTTTAAAATGTAAAAGACTACGACTACATGCCTAAATGCATCGAGTTGCTGCCATGTAATTGACTTATTAGAAATTTGCGTTAATTTGGAAGTTACAGTTAACAGGTGTGTGTAGTCCTCCACTGGTTGGTGAGTGTACTTCCACATGTTCCATGCGTTGTGAAGGTGTTCTTTGAATACACCAGGGAGCAGACTCACAACTGATTTTTTTTTTTTCCCTTTGGTTGAAAAAACCTAATAAATTGCTAATTCTAATGGCTCACACAGTTTTCCCACTCACATATATGTAATTATAGATTATTTAAGAATGGTCAATAAATTACCGAGATTAATGATTTTGTCTCTTTTGTTTAACGGTGTTCTCCTTATCAACCTCACCATCCTTTTTAGGAAAATCTGGCAAAGTTCAAAATTTATACAGAGATAGAGGGCGTTCTAAAGGGTTCCCAACTTTTCAATCACCACTGTAATTAATGCTGAGGTTTTTTGATCCTTTTAAAATGTGTTTACTTCCCCATCGCGTCGATTTGGCTAATTAGAAGGTATCGGTAATAGTACTGGTGTTGGTAGTGGCAATGAATGCAAGGTTTCCGAACGTGTCGAAAAGGTTCGAAAATGTATCGAAATCCAATCATTTTTTTTTTATAACCATTTCACATTTAAACGAGCCATCATCTAGAATAGATAGAAAAAGCTCAGTGCTCAAAAGCTTGTAACGCAGACTAAGTTGACGTGATCTCACAGCCTCTCTTAACAATCTGTTCTTTTTAGAGTGCGCTCACAGAATGAAGAAATGCATCAAATGCCAGGTTACAATCACCAAGAAAATCCGACAAGGTATGAGTATGTGAACATTGTTTTATGAGAGCATGCATTTCTAACGCTTTCCTATGTGTTTATCTCAGATGGTGGATGTGTTTGAATTCCTAGCTTACTAATACAGTCACTTTCTCCATCTCTGTCATGCACAGACCAAACAGAGGTAGACAGTAGTCCAAACTCTGACAACTCAGAGCAACACCAATTGTTGGAGCAGCTGCAGTCCCGCTACAGGCAGATGGAGGAGCGCATCACCTGCCCCATCTGCATCGATAACCAGATTAAGCTGGTCTTCCAGTGTGGCCATGCCTCATGCGTCGAGTGCAGCTCCTCCCTCAAGACCTGCCCCATATGTCGCCAGAGCATCCGCGAGAGAATCCAACTGTTTGTCTAAAGTACACTCATAAAAATATACACGGGTAGATGGTTATTGCCAGAGCCTTCTTGGTTCTCCAAGACTGCCGAGGCACACTCAAGTGGAAGTGGAGTTGTGGTGGGAGGTGACCAACCAGCCTGTCATCACTGTCGAAATGGGGACCATAACCATTGAATTGGACTTCATGCAGAATTACTGAGGAGGAACCGTGCACACATCATGTTTGAATATGGCTGCAGATTCCTGAAAGAGTGTGTGATGTATGTCACACCTAATCCTCATTGTCAATGCTGAAATGAATTCCCGCATCCTGTATTTCCTCAGAGAAAACTCCTCAAATGCTGCTTTCTTTTTACTCCTTCCCCTCTTTGTGTAGCTCTGCGATGTTTACAGACTGATACTATAGTTTTGTTCTTTCTAACAACCCATGAAGCTCCCCATGGATACACATTACAGCAGGATGTGCAGTGGAGACTTATATGAAGGTCTTACAGATTGCAGCGTCAGACTTTTCATTGCGACATAGGTCACTTTTGCTCGTTAGGGGGTGATATAAATCTCTACCCCTTCATGTAGACCCCAAAAGCTTCTGACAAGCAAGGGATGTACAACGCATGCTGATATGCATATTATCTATTTGATATATTGTGACATGAATTATATTTGTGATGTTATAAGGCCATCAGTCTTTTTCATTTTCAAATGACCTCAAGGTCAGATATGAAGGGGGGCAGAGAGATGAAACCTAAACCCTATGTGTTAATTTATTTGTTTGGTCGTTTTGTTTATGTGAGCAAAACAGAAGCTCAGTTTAAAAAAAGGTCATTTACTCATTTGCTTTTTTTCGAAGAGCCTGTTTACAAAGGAAAATATTTCCGTAAATATGGGACGCGTAACTGAAGGAAAGTCGATTTGAAGCAGCCACGTTTAATCCAGACAGATTCCAAGTGTAACCACAGAGACGGCAATGAAGTGGCATCCCTGAAATCCGTTTTAATACTTGGGTGTCATGCAATCACTGATCCCTGTTAAAGGAAAGATGGATCTGAGGTTAGTTTTGGTATCCTGATGTATCTACTTAACGCAGCTTTTGGAGAAGAATTGTACTCTCACTATCGGACCTTTATTGTTTGTTTTGTTAGTCCCAATGTACCAGGACTTTTTTTTTTTCCTGAGTATATGTTAAAACTTCAGCTATAAATGACATCAGCTGATGAAGACTGCTGCATCATTTTCTGATGTGGTAAAGAACTGTTCTGCACTCACGCTGTTTATTTAACACGACAAACCACTGTATGCCTTCAGTCTTGGAGCTAATGGTTTCTGTCTTTGCATTGGATTAAAGTGAAAAAAAAAAATGTGCATATTTGAACAGTCTTGCCATTGTCAATCCGACATCCATCAACCTGAGTAATTGGTATGAATCACTGAAACCCATCCTGTGTTATTCCAGAAGGGCTTACTGTATATATTACAGTAGTTACGTTTATTTTATATCAAAGTCCATGTCAAGCAAAAGGAGTATTTTGCAGAACTCTGGCTTTGGGCTAGGCGATACTAAGATGTATATATGAATGTCAGTAATCCTGCTGCAGCACAGCTTCAGCACGCTAGCAACGTCAAGAGTACTATCAGTGCCAAATTTACTGTATTGTGTTACAGAAATGTCTCACAAATGCAGTCTTTATGTTCAGACTTATTTATTTGACCTGTTTTCATAAATGACCCATTAACTGGAATTTCCTGCTTTGTTTTAGCTCCAAAAGGACAATCTGATAAGGTATGTTTAAAGCAAAAATATATGGAACTTGCTTATATTCGACTCATATTCAGCTTCTTACACTTCCAATGACATAAAATCCAGTGTCATTGTAAAAGGAGTTGTTTCTTAATGAAATATTTCGAAGCTTGACCATTGTCTTGTTGGTAGTTGCAGTACATACAGTAGTGTGTATAGAAATGGTCTTTAGTTTGCAGTTTGGGTGGATATTACCATGTGTACTGGGTCAGAAAGGAGTTTGTTATTCCATCTAGTATGGGAAATACTATAGTAATCTTACGTTGGAATTATCCGTATGTTTATATGGCATGTCCATAATTACAATTTAATGTGAATTACATTTGAGTTTGCAGCAGACACCTAAGGGCAATAAAGCTATCAGCTCTGAAAGTTTATGCTCAAGTTTACGTGTTACAGTTTATTTAAGCAAGAAAAGTGTTATTGTTGATCTTTGTACAGTTCAGCACGCAACATTGTAATGTTGGCCTTACTGTCCATTCCTGTTTCTTTTTGTTAAGTTTTACTGTACAAAATATTTTGCAATAAATATTCAAATGTTTTCTAAGTATGAATTTGTTCTGGTGTTTTAATTCTGGAATGTATTAGAAATAGATACACACCATCACTGTGGCTGTTCTGTTGGCCACTCATACATTTAGTCTCTAAAGATATGAGATGTTTCAACCAAAGATTTTAAATCCGACAAAGTAAAGACACTAAGATAATTGTAAGCATCAGGGATGTAAATGAAAAAACCCAGTTATTATTGTCGTAATTTTAGTCCGGTATCAATGTCAATTTATATAGTGATTTTTAGAACGGAGCTTTGTCTCAAAGCAGCTTTACAGCTACAGTATCTAGGCCCACAGCCCCAACTGAATACTCCTACAACAACAGAGACATGAAAAAGTCTCCCTAAATGTAATGAGGAAGAAAACGTGAGAGGACAAAGACTCTAACCTGCTTGGGAACCCTAGAGATTATATGTAAGACATAGTATATGACATAAACAAACAAACAAAAAAAAGAAGCTACATGGAATAATTAAAACGGATCTTAATTCTATAGTTTGACTATAATAAAAGTCCCAGTGCTGTGCAGTCTAAACCAAAATAACATCGTATAAAAAGAGAACAAAATTCGGTCTTTTAATACTTTCTTTTATTTATTCTGCCAATTCGAAAACTATATTAGTAAACTTGCTAGCTACCATTACTGATATTAGTACTGCTAAATACTATTTATGCCAAATTGGCTCTTGTTCATATTTGGTTAATTAAGCATACATTTTAAATCTATATATTTATATGCTTTATATTTATATGCTTCTCTATGATTTAAAGCTACCATATCTTTGGATACCCCAAAATTACCTGCAGAAACATGGGTATAAGAGTTTGAACCTTCTTTGATACATCGACATTCACTTTCAACTTAAAACAAACATGTCATTCCATGCAGTACAAACATGGAGTCCTGAGACTGCCACTTCTGGTTGCAGGGTCACCTGAGTACTGACTGGGAACACCTGAAGATGATAAAGAGACCCAGCTCCTGATAAACCATTACATATACAGACCACAGATAACAAAAGAAAATAGTCGCGATTAAGTGGTAGTAAATTATGCCTCCTGCAGATGGCGTTACACGGGAATAATTGCGTATAAAATACACCGTTGTGAGAGTAAGACTACAGTGTAAGCGTTTCAGAATTCCGACTTTGTACTCAAAATCAGGAGCGTCATCAGACTCATATTACTGGGGCACGTGCCTCAAAAAAGAATGTTTTGTTCAGGATTGTTGAGCAGCTAACACTTTCAGTCAGAGCCAGATTCTTTCACTGCTTATTCACCTTTATATATATATATTTTTTTTTTGTGTGTGTGTGTGTGTGTGTGTGTGTGTGTGTGTGTGTATATATATAATGTAACTGTTCAGTCCCTGCAGATTGTTTCCCTGACAAATTGTATCTCTGAGTCAAACCTTTCCACAGCGACTGGTTCCAATTTCTGGCTAATGACACCTTTTCCTTTGTGTGTGCGTGCGTGTGTGCGTGCATGCCCCATATGATGGACTAGTCCCCTGTCTGAGCTTCATTCCTGCGTTTCAGCCCTGCACTGGAATATGCAGGTTGTAAGTTTTTTAATAACCAATATAAAAGTAATGTTTGGCCATGTCTTGTCGGTGTCTTGTGACCACATCATTTCATCTCACCTGGATTAGGGACTTCACATCTACCCAGTTCCCAACCTAGAAGAGCACTGAGACTGCAAAAGTCATCTCTGCGATCGACAGGCCTTACCTCACCAGTGGCCTCAAAAGTTGTCCAGTTATGCAAATGAGATGCAAAATCAATTATACTGATTGAGTAGCAGGTGATATATTCATTCGGGAGAACAGACGCAGGTTAAACTGGACGAGAGTGCCCCCACATTGACTGTTCAGTAGAGTGTATGGTCACCCAAGAGTGTCAAAACACACCGACAGTGATGGGGCATGGACAGGATCAGATTATCCAGCAGTTCTTGTAGGATGCTCTTCGTGTTTATTTATATATGTATATGAATCTATGAAAATAAAAATAGGCTTATATGCTGTGTGGATGTGAGCATGTGCAGAATACTTAACCACATTTAACCACAGTGTTAAATTTAAAGTTTTTCTGCCTAATTAAAATTTCAATTGCATTTTTTTCCCTTATAATAAAAATCTCGCATTAATTTTCAAAAATTGTCTGAGCTCTGATTCATGATGCTAGAATGTTCAGCTGTTAAACAAAAATGTTGTGTCGTATCTGTGATTTATTTCTAGCAAAGTAAAAAAGTTAGTTGAATATCCTCTGAAGTGTTCTTACATTCCAGTGTTTTCCAGTCTTGGGTAGAATTTACTTATAGTACTTACCAAGACAAGACAAAAACACATTGCAATGGCTTGTTTACTTTTTGACTGTACGTCTAACCAACGCACATGAATTTCAAAAATCTACTGCTGTCACATGTAAACACAACAAGCAGTCCAGTCCAGCAGTACAGTGTTTTCTGTAGTTTCTAGTTGCTTTCAGTCATTACATCATTTTGGTTATCAAGTGTTATGTCCAATAATGATGTGTACCTTTAATCATAGCTCAGTTACATTTGAATGTTTTCCTGGCTTTAAAACTCGCATGGGCCACACCCTAAGTTGAGGGGGGAAAGCTACTTAATTGTATAGAAGCCTGCAGATATTTCCACCTTCGTTTGGTGTTTAACACAGTCTGACACACAAAGCAGAGCTAACCAATGTAGTGACTTCAACCACAGCAGGATAAGGTGAAATGCATGACCAAACAGCTTTTTAGGTGTAACGTTTTTGTTCCATACGGCGAGTGTCATGCTGTCAGTATCAGTACCATGCTATCATGCAGTTTAGTAATTTACCTGACAGAACATGAAACTAAACTACATATGGACCCTTGCATATGAACTTTAGAGCAACCAAAATTTAATAGTAACCCCTGAATATCCCATGCAGTGATTATGACCATGATGTGGACATGCCATTAAACCCCAAAACAGACATACCTGACAGAACACGTTTTTAAGACACAGCATTATGTAAGAGCTATATTGTGTGATTTAAAACTAAGAATAAAACCCATGAGTGGATGATGGATTAATTCGTTGAAGTGGCAATAACTGAGGGTTATGCAAGTTTGTAAATTTGACATGCCCGCTTCCAGCTCTTGTGGAGTATGTTGACTATATTACTCTATAATTCTATGGTTAATAATAATGAGGATAATAATAATAATCATGGAATCAAAGTTAATTTGTATGCAGTTAATTCTAAAATTTCTATGTGCTAAAGTAACCTATTGTTAACTGTTAAAAAAAGAGAAAAGTACACTAGAAAAGGGATTGGACTTTTGTATGGTGACCCTGAGAACTCTGTTCACTGCTTCAGAAATGCATGCAAATAGACAAAACACAGAGAAAACCAATGTAGCGTTAGGGAAACCACTGCATATTCATGACAACACACTTCCGAAACATGCTTCAAATTGATCACAATGCATTAGATAAACCACGACACATCACTTTGTGTTGCAGATTTATATCAATGCATTAGAGGAGTAGTTCGGAAACTTTTTCATGGGAACTTGCCTTTCTCTTTTTAAGATATTGGAATTTGAGAATCTCTAAACTGTCGACATAATTTTAAGTGCAAGTTAGAATTCCACACAGTTGTGGGTCACTGTTGATCCCTGCCATGAATGCCATGATCTTCATCTATTTTATACGTATTATTGCAGATATATGCTGTTACTCTAGCAGTGGCCTTTTGCTTATTAGCCTACCAAGTTAAATAACATGGCAGAATGGTATTTGTAATGTAGTGTGGAAATTTGCAGAACATTTCTGTAACATTGTGCAAATGAAGTTGTTTCTTAATTTTCTTTGTGCATGTGTTATAAAACTTACTGTGTTTTTTAAACTTTGCTTTTCATGCATTTTCTACACAGCACGTTGAGCCCTGTGTTGTCTTATCTGTCCTTGTAGGGACATATGTTGGGTACATAAGGAAATCATTTGGCTAGTAGCACTATTCTGACAAATCTAACAATAAGGCTTATATATAAACATTACTTAATTAAATTAATTAGCACTCTAGAGATTACAATAGGAAATACAGCAACCAGCTGCCTCAAGGTCAGCATGCTCTCTGTAGTCTCACTACTAAAAGGCTGTGTCTGGTGTAAAGCACAGACAGTACACAGCAGATTTAGTTCTGCTTTAAGCACAAACCTACAGGGTGAGTCACAAGATACAGGACTTGTCATGGTCTGCATCGTAGATTTTTCACAGAGGCTGCCAAAACCATTGTTCATTTTTCTTTGTTGTTGGTGGTATTCTGATGATCATGTGACTTTCTTTCTGGGTGTCAGTAGTTGAAGTCTGTGGCTGTGATATAGCAGCTGCATTTCCCGTACATTGTCAATCGTCAATTACATCTTCAGTTACTCTTGACGAACAACAAATGTGTTTGACTTTCTGTGCTGATAACCTTTGAATCACAATTTTGACAGTTCTGGTCTTCTTTGATGTGCTACATAACCTTCTCATTGAAAAAAGCTACCCATGATCCAATATGGTGGCTTTCAAGATGGTGGCAATAAAATATAGACCCCCTCACCCATTACCTTCTGTGGTATTCAGATATGCCTTTTTTTCCATTTTGTTTCTGAAATGAAATGTCCTGTGACTTTTAGCTCACCCTGTATGTATTTGTGTGTATATATAAATGTTCTTCTTGTGAACATGGAAACCAGAGTGCTGGGCAGTGTCCATTAAAAAAAGACCTGAAATAAGGATCTGAAACCCATTGTGGAAACTTCAGCACATTCATATGAGTACCTCTTTCTTTTGTGTTGTTGTGTGTGCTAGGAAGAAGAGGAGTCACTGACATCATGCCTTTGGTAATGCGGAACATCGAGCCACGGCACCTGTGTCGCCAAACCCTTCCCACATCCGTAAAGAGTGAGCTAGAATGTGTGACAAATGTCACTCTGGCCAATATCATTCGCCAACTTGGTTCCCTCAGTGAGTCACTCCTTCTGCAGGATATTGGTATTGTTTTGGTGAGGTTAGGTCAAATGGAAATGGCTGACTGTATAATTCGAATTTGTGCATGTGCTGTTTCACAGGCCGGTTTGCAGAGGATTTGTTTGGTGAACTGTTTGTCGAAGCCAGTATGTTTGCAGAAAGGGTGAACACCCTTGGTGAAAGAGTGGACAAACTGCAAGTTAAAGTCACCCAACTGGACCCTAAAGAGGAAGAGGGTAAAATAAATCATATCCTCAATTATACTCATATCCCTTTGCCATCAACAACAGTGCTGCTGGTGGAGCCTGTACCAAATCTGATAAATCTGCATGCCTTAATAAAGGATTTTGTTCCAGCATCAAAATATATTAAATATATAGACTTCTAAAGATTTTGCTGATTTGGAACTAAGAACCAATGGGGCTTCAGGCTATGTTGTGTTGTAGTCAGTAGTCAATCCTGAGCTCCTGTTTTCATGGTTTAGCCCCTGTGTTTTGTTTTGTTTTTTGTGTTGTTTGTATCATCATAGATGCACCAGTTTTTATTTTTGGTACCAATTATCGATAGCTGAACTTAGGGTATTGTTTGACACCAAGTACCAATCCACAATCAGTGCTTCACAGGTTTTTTTTTTCTTATTTTTCTTATTTTTATTGATTTATTTATTTGCTAGGCTTAAATAGAAGTACATTAATAATAAAAATGAAAAGAAATTCTTTGAATAAGAATTCAAATCAACTATGAAGTATTACAAAAAAGCCTTTATTAGTAGTACTTCAGTTCTCATTGTTAATTCGTTCTAGAAGACTTGCTGATAACCAAAAACGATGAGTACTGAGCAATTTTTTCCCATAAGGAATAATATATATTGCTTGAATGTACACCAGACCCCTAGATAACCCACACTAGGTAGTGTATGTAGTAATAGATTTGTATTGTACAGGTGAACCCTGATATCTGATGGGATATGTTCTGATAAATCTTCTATAAGTTAAATGTTTCATGAACAGCTGAGTGTAACGAGTACTTGGTAGCGCGATCTCTACTTTATCATAGCAGAGCCTAATATGATAAGTAATGATAAGTAAAAAGCAAATTAATGTTTAAAACAATTGCAATATCCTACAGTTGGCCTACATTTCATGCAACTTTTTTTTATAAGTTGCATCTTAGGGCTTGAATGAATTCAGTCTATAATGAAACTTTCACAAACAGCGAACACAACACCGTAGACAAAAATTTGTCATGTTGTCAAGTAGTGAATCAGACGGGTGATTCTATAGTTTTACTTTTTGTTTTTGGTGCGTATTCATCCGCTGAGTAAATACACTATTGTAGTGTTTTTAACTGTTGAATAATTAAACAACACGCTGAAGTAACCGATCGTTCTCTTTACTTAACATGCCATACATAGCACGCCATACATCACTCTCGTATCACGCATTCTCCTTCCGTACCGAGCTTACAGCACGTCATAGTCTATACGTTGAGTAGACACAACAGCTATTTACTGTAAATCGTAATAATTTATGATTTATAACGTTCCTTTATTGTTATAATTAACATTTTTAATATAACTTTTAGAATGTTTTTTTTCCATGTAAATGTTCCGCAAAAAAGTGAAACGGCGAAAATCAGCGATGTAGTTTTTCCATTAATATTTTTTGAAAACCCGCGACGCACCAAGTGAACTGCGAAGTGGCGAGGGAACTTTACTGTACTTTAAAGCAGAGCTCTTCAATCAGCCATTATGAATCGGAACCACTGCAAAGAATTGTGAACAGAGTTTTAGCTGAAAAAGAGTAGCACAGCTCGACTCAGAGTACCGATGCAGTCTCAATAAACAAGACCTAGTTTTGATTTTCGATGTGATTGGGAACCAAGGTACCACTGTATTTTACAGTGTAAAAATGCACTTGTATTAATTTTCTTTCTGCTAAGAATATCAGCTAAAATCAATGAGTTGACTGTTGATTAACACTCTTAAAGACTACGATTTTTTATAGTGCTCAAAAAATAAGATTTTCAAAATGAATATGAATTTATAAAAACGCATTCGATTTTATTTCATTAAACGAGATCAGAAAAGCAAATGAAAAGTCTAATAAAGTTGTTTGATACCCCAAATGAGATGCACACTCAATTATTGTGATTGAGTAGTAGGTGATATATTCATGAGGAAGAACAGAAGCTTGTGAAACTGGTTGAAAGTACCACACATTGACGGTTTAGTAGGGTGTATGATCACCCAAAACTTTCAACACACACTGCCAGCGATGGGGCACGGACAAGATCAGATTATCAAGCAGTTCTTGTGGGATCCTCTTTATATTCATGTTGAAATATCCCCTATTTTTCTGAGCAGTGTATTTATGTGCCTGGCATTAGAATCTCCTGTCTTTGCTTATGTAATGGTATGACTTATAAACAGGTAAAAAAAAAAAACATGGGCTGATACACAAAGGTTCTTTGCTTACCTTGCTACTCTCTAGCGCAAGCTCTAAGTTACTGTAAAAGGTATCCCAGATGTATAAATTCTTATATTTGAGTATCGATGGCAATACATGGCCAAGACCAAAGAGTACTTGTGCCTGATTATTAATTGTATGTACACATTTTTTTTTATTGCTCTACTCATTTGCCTCATTGTTCTCTTGTTGCTTTTAGTTTCTCTACAGGCAATCACCACTCGCAAAGCTTTCCGCTCGAATCTGATTCAGGATCAACAACTGTTTATTCGTCCCTCGCTGCCTCAGCCAGTGCAAGAGACCTACACGAATTGTAGCCAGCCACCTCCACTGAACATCCTCAGTGTTTACAGGTACTGTATCAGCTTTTATCCACAGCAAATGTATGTCTTGTGTGTTTCAAAGCAGGATTCTAAATGGGAGGTTTTCTTAATGTAACATGTTAATTATGAGCAATTTATCTCTGGTATTCTTATATAAGCTACTGTTTTTATTTTAATGTTGAGTTAGAAACAGTATTTAATGACATTCCTTGACATTTGTATCTAATTTAAATATATTACAGGTAAATGTCTTTTAACGACCACATTGACCTTCTGTCAAACAGTACATTTTGTATAAACATTAATATTAACTAAAACACAATCTAAAAGCATTTAGTACAGTACTATACAATACAATAATTCTTATCGGAGTATCTTTTATGGGAGCAGTGTAGTTGGTTGCATTTAGAAGGGTGTGAGTGGCATATTTAAGAAACATGGATAGCATGGGTCAGTAAAGGACACCAATTTCTAGAAAAGGGCGAAGGTTCTAAAAAATGAGGAAGTATTTCTTTCAAACAGAGCAAGTCTGATGGGGTTAAAACAGTGCAGCGCTCATAGGAAGCAGCTTTTAGATCATTAATTCGTTTCCTAATCTGCTTATCATAGTCAGGGTCACAGAAGCGCCTGTGCCTAGTCAGGGCGCGAGACAGAAACAACCCTAGACACTCACTCACACGTACACTAGACATACACTCATACACACACTTGCACACTAAGGGGCACTTTGGAAATAACAATTTACCGAACAAACTAAGATGAACATGAAAACTCGACACAGTTGGAATCCAGGGTCTGGTTTGAACTTTAAGTTTGAGTTTAAGTTTGATGTCTAAGCTGTGGGACAACAGTGCTATCGACTGTGCAGAACCTTTTTTTAATTTCTAATTAAATCTAAACTAATTTCCAAAATATTCAAGAAAGTATGTCAACATAATGACTTTATCAAGCCTTATTCAGGCTCCTGGAAGACCTATTGATGAGCATTGTGGGATCTTGGTATGTATTGTACTGGCTCAGAAAAAAAGACTGTAAATATTTTGCTCTGTTTACAACATTTGGCATTGTGGGCTTTTCTGAACTAGTTGAACATGATGGAAGTTTAGTCCTTGCAATTAAGTCATTATTAACTAGTTGTTACTAATAGGTTATTGTTAACCTAGTCATTATTAACTGGTTAGGAGGACTCTCACATTGAATTTTTGTAAAACCATTCTTCTCAGTTGATTTGTATAGCGCTGCCAACACCTTTGTTACCGGTATGTACCATATAGCATCTGTGTTACGTTCTGTAAAGCAGGTATTTGACCGAAATGGACACTGACCGGACAGTACGCTAGTCACACGATAGTGTATTTCTGCTACTGTAATATTAATATTAAGGGTATTTTCATAAGAAATCATGCAAATGATATGTAAATGTGTAAATAATATTCTTAAAAGGAGTAATTGCTTAGTAATTGAAACATTATTTTGTTTGATGAAAGCAAAATATTTATTGGTAGACTATTACAAACAACATGGGAGATGAAATGGAGACTGCGTTTGAGGAAATACACAGAAGTTAGGGTATAAATTAAGATGTACAATCTACAATAGGACAGACACATGGACAAACATTGTGTACAGCTCTATACAAATAAGTAGTGGAAAGTCCTGAACACAAAAATGTGTAACTTGCACAAAAATTCTCTACATACAGTATGCGCAGGGTTGGCTTTTGTTATAATTAAGTAAAATGGTAGGTACAGTGCTGTATACTATAAGTGCACTGTACATTGTCTTTGCTGTTTGTTTATGACCACATCTGGCATTAATATACACTTAGATTTTTCATTGTAATGGATCAGAATTTGTAAGACTTTGACCATTAAAGCAAATAAATGTTGATTGTATGGTTGTTTAGTGACACATTACTGCAGCAGTTTCTACTGATAGATACATTTATAGCACCAGACTGTGTGAACAGTCATACAGTCCAGCACTACAGCAGTCTGAATTTGTCCTGTATTTGTCTGTCACAGGGATGATGGAAAGGAGGCCCTCAAATTCTACACTGACCCCTCTTATTTCTTTGACCTGTGGAAAGAGCAGATGCTCCAAGACACCAAAGACATCATGAAAGAAAAACGAAAACACAGGGTGAGACTTAAAGCCAAGGAAACTTTTTACCATATACTGGCATGTTAAAACATGATATTTAGATATAATACGCTGCTCAAAAAATAAAGGGAACACTCAAAATACACATCCTAGATCTGAATGAAATATTCTCATTGAATACTTTGTTCTGTACAAAGTTGAATGTGCTTACAACAAAATCACACAACAATTATCAATGGAAATCAAATGTATTAACCAATGAAGGTCTGGATTTGGAGTCTCACACAGTGGAAAAGCACACTACAGACTGATCCAACTTTGATGTAATGTCCTTAAAACAAGTCAAAATGAGGGCAGGCCAGACCGTAGCTTCAATGCCTTCATCTTGCAGGAACTGCTGACACACTCCAGTTACATGAGGTCTAGCATTGTCCTGCATTAGGAGGAACCCAGGGCCCACTGCACCAGCATATGGTCTCACAAGGGATCTGAGGATCTCATCTTGGTACCTAATGGCAGTCAGGCTACCCCTGGCAAGCACATAGAGGGCTGTGTGGCCCTCCGAATAAATGCCACCTACTCTATCACTGACCCACTGCCAAGCCGGTTATGCTAAAGGATGTTGCAGGCAGCAGAACATTCTCCACAGCATCACGTCTGTCACATGTGCTCAGTGTGAACCTGCTTTCATCTGTGAAGAGCACAGGGCGCCAGGTGGCGAATTTGCCAGTCCTGATGTTCTCTGGCAATTGCCAAGCGTCCTGCACAGTGTTGGGCTGAGACACAACCCCATCTGTGGACGTCAGGCCCTCATACCATCCGCATGGAGTCGGTTTCTAACCGTATGTGCAGACTCATGCACATTTGTGACCTGCCGGAGGTCATTTTGTTGGGCTCTGGCAGTGCTCTTCCTGTTTCTCCTTGCACAAAGGCGGAAGACACAGCAAACCTTCATGCCACAGCTCAGCTCGTATTGATGTGCCATCCTGGATGAGCTGCACTACCTTGTGTGGGTTGTAGAGTCCGTCTCATGCTACCACGAGTGTAAAAAGCACCACCAACATTCAAAAGTGACCAAAACATCAGCCAGAAGGCATAGGTACTGAGAAGTCAATCAGTGTTGCTTCCTACGTGGACAGTTTGATTTCACAGAAGTTTGATTTACTTGGAGTTATATTGTGTTGTTTAAGTGTTCCCCTCATTTTTCAGCAGTGTCTATTTAAATATTCTCACTTTATTGACTGTAGAAGGAGAAAAGAGAAAATCCAAACCGAAGCAACTTAAACCCTCGCAAGATCAAAACCCGTAAAGAAGAATGGGAGCGCCTGAAGATGGGAGAAGAGTTTGTTGTCCCTAAATCTGATCATGGGTAAGTGAAGGCCTAATTGGTATATCGCAAAATGTTTGGTGGAATCTTCAGAAAGATGTCAATACTTGTTTTATTTATGTTTGTTCGATTATTGTTTTCTTTAGTCTTCCCATTGATGGGCTTAACGGCAGCTTTGGGTCAGGTGATGACGTGGGTATGATGGACTCTGAACTAGACCAGAGCACCGCCTCATACAGTTATGATCCTGGCTCCCCTCTCCCACCTCCAATAATGGATAATGAAGATTTCCTACCACCTCCTCCCCCGGATATGACGTAAGATTTGCATTAAGAGTTATGACCACTGTGTTACATTTCTTTATGCATGTAACATTCAGTAAATGATTTTAAATAGTAACGGGCAGTAAAATAAGCTACAGGCAGGAGAGTTAATTTTTCCAAGAAGAGCATTAGACAAGAAAGGAGTTTCAATGCAAAGCAGCTACACTGAAACCATCAGCCATGGTAAACTTTAAGAAAAACCATTGATGAAAGAAATGAAATGCTGGTATTTGAAAAAGTTGCTGTTCTCGCAGATCCTGTGGTGATGAAAGTCTTGTTCTTTTGTAGATATCCTGATGCACCATGTGCAGGTTCACCCCAGAGGCCAATAAGCATAATAAGTCCCAGTCATCCTCCTCCAGCACCCCCAATGATTGCATCACCCTCTACTGGGCGCCCATCGGTGGCCCCACCTTTAGCCCCACCTCCACCCCCACCTATGGGAATGTCCCCACCCCCACCTCCACCTGGATTTGATTCTCCTCCCTCTCCTCCCCCTCCTACCTTTGCTGCTGGCCCTAATTCTATTCCTCCTCCACCTACTATGCCTGGTATTCCCTCACCCCCTCCTCCACCTGGTGCAGGGGGACCACCGCCACCACCTCCACCGCCTCCACCACCAGGTCCCCCACCAAGCTTTGCTCCATCTGCTCCAGCTCCTCCTACTTCAGTAGGGGTTCCGACATCAACGGCCCCCAAAGCCCAACCTGCTCCAGTTAGCGATGGCCGCAGCGACCTTCTGGCAGCTATTCGCCAAGGTATGTCAACATATCACTTAATCACATCATAACATGTGGCTGAACCTACATTATGGCTGATTTAAAGCATGGTAGCTGTACCCATTAAAGGTTAAAGTCTATGTTCTATGAAGTCTCAACCCCAGACCAAATGCTGAAGGCTTTTGTATGAATGAGTGTAACACTGAGCTGGATCACGTATATTACTGTACAGAAGTCAGCATTAGATTAGACCTACCACTGTTTTAGCTAATTATTTCTGGCACTTTATCAGAGTACAAACAAGAAATAGAGGACATTTTTTTTTAAAACTGAAAAATAAACAAAAATATTCTTTGTGTATATATATATAAATATGCATGCTCAGGGTTCCTATGTGCTTAAAAGTAAGTGCCTACACACTATACACGGCATTTTAATTAGTTTCCAGGTCCTGCAGTATGAACATGTGACAAAGGGGAGAACTTAAAGTTCCTCTAGCGAGAAACCATCTATGGGCATTATAAGATTGCTAACACAACAAATCATACAAATCAGGCGCTTAATTTTCCATCCTTATATGTAATGCTTTTCAAAGATGAAAGACAGTTGTCTTAAGCTTATCATTCCTTGTTGGGTTTTGAGGCAATGGATGCAATGCAATGCAATCCTACCGATTTCTCCTTTTCAAATGTCCACTGAACTGAAGTGTGTCTGTGTGCATTTGTAGGATTCAACCTTCGTAAGGTAGAAGAGCAGAGAGAGCAGGAGAAGAGAGACTTCATCGGCAATGACGTGGCAGCTATCCTGTCCCGCCGTATTGCTGTGGAGTGCAGTGATTCTGAGGATGACTCCTCTGAGTTTGACGACGAGGAGTGGTACGAATAAGACTACAAAGCGTATCCTAAGAAAAGTCATTCCTTTTACACCTCCCACTTCTCAAATGAATTTCTTCCTTATAATGAAGCCAACCAGTGTAGTGTAAGGGGGACTCCCTGTGAGCGTGTGTGTCTGTTTTTGTTGCCGTGCATGGGCTGTCCAAAGAGAGTTAATTATTTAGATGGTTAAAGCTGCTCCTATTTCAGAGTTCTTGTTGTTCTGAAATGCAGCCGTATAAGAGAACCTTGATCTGCATTGGTTTATAGTTTTCATTGTTGCATTTCAGTGTCATACATTTATGTAAATGCTTGTCTAAAGCTTTACTCTTCTTTTCCAAAGATAGTTAATTACGTAGTTTGACTACGAGTATGAGTGACTATGACTATGAGTAAGTAACTTTGTATTAGGCATTCACCTTTATATGTAAAACTAATTCCTGAGTGAAAAAGCACTCTGTTAAACAAAATTTCTTCTTGTTTCTTCCAGACCTGTTGCCTTGGTAACTGTTGTTCTATTTATGTGCTTTCAGTGTTCTGTTCTCTGACCTCATGCCAGTTGTGTTAATGCATTCTGTGTCATGGTTTCCTTCATCTTTTTTTGCTGATGTTGGCCTCACAGGCTTTAGCTTTAAACTCTATACCATGTCAATTTCAGCGGTTTGTGTGCAAATCACAGAGGCCACATGGCTGAAATAAGTGTTTTAATTAACTTGTGGTCAGTGTTGTCCATTGTCGTGCCTGCAGCATTAGCTCCATGTCCAAAAAGTGGACCCAGTAATTCCTCTGGGTTACATGCACAAGTCTTTAATGGAGATCCAATCTTTGCTGGTATTCCTAAAGTGCCTGATTTCCTTTTGGTTTAAGTGCCTTTTCTATTTAGGTTGACCTTTATTTCAACTGAGAGTTACACAATATTCTGAAATCAACATGTTTTATTTAGTACTTCAGTTATAATTGTAAGTATTTTCTATAAATGGTTAAATGAAATAAATTTCTTAAGTTCCAATGAATCGTTTCTGTCTTTTTCAGTAGCCGTTCATAATCTGTATTTAAAAAGGAGATGGAGTGTAAATATAATAGCCTTAAAATATAAATAGCCTTACTTTGCTGAAATACAAACAAACGTAAGAGCAAATTGCTAGTTTTATGCATGTTATATCCAGTTTGTAAGAGGCAAGATACTCTAGCTGAGGTAAGACTTTCATTTTTCCACATTCTGAAGTTAAAAGTAGGACATTTATTATTTTTTACAATTATACAATTATGTTTAGCAGTGGACAGAATACAGTTTTTTTCTAATATCCTGCAGTTTGCTCTTTTCTCCGTGTTACTATATTGCATAGGAAGAACTATTCTGTCCTTTGTCAGACTTGCTGTAAGCTCCTTAAGAAGGTTGGTCCCTTTTGAATTGTGGTCCTCAAAGTTTTCTACATTTAGGGAGTTTTCCCTCATGCTAATATCACTGTGGGCTTGCTGAGAAATAGCTGTGGGCCTAGATATTTGTAAAGGTGTTTTGTGCCTGTTGTTAGTTTTTTTTAAAACTATAAAAATAAATTTCACTTGACAATTTTCATTTGCTATTCCAAACATGGAAATGTGGAATAGCTTGTCTCAGGAATTTTGGGGCCAAGTTGATATATCACAGATGAGGAGCATGGAGATATTATTGCACATTTGTCCGACTGCGACTTGGGTCCAGTGTGGGGCATAAACAGTGAGCTCACAGAGTGCGCCAAAGTGTGAGAATCTAACTGACAGTTTATTTGTTGTTGTTTGGTGCAATGTCCAGTTTGACTATTTTTCTTGTAAATACTTTTCATAAAAATTTTGTTGTATTTTACTCTTGGTCTAAAATTCCAAACAACTGGAAGGAAGCAACAGTCATCCCAATGTCCAAACTTGGAAAAGACCACTATCGCCCAATAGCCCCAACGAGTTGTCTAAGCAGCAAAAATAAATAAATAAATAAAAATACCAGATATATTCAAAGATATTTTGGCCAGTTGATGCCGTTTTAAGTGAAGCAGAAGGGCGCTCTTACCTAGCTGTTAATGGTGTTGGGGGCACAATAAGGCAAACAGGCTCCGAATGGCCAAAACAGACCACCGGTAGAGAGGATTGTTTGATCCACCAATAAGCACAAGCACCTCCCACAGTTTCATTGTTCTATCTAATAATTTGCATAACCACATAACTCCAAGTTCTGCAACCATTTGTGACATTTTTATCTGTGTGAGTTTTGATTTGTCATTGAGTGTATACTGTACATGTACATCAGGCATGTAGAGTGCTGCTTGTGAATAGTGTAATGATGTGTCTTAGCAAGCTTTTTCTCTTCTTAATACCAGTTAAGCATCATTTAAATGTCAGAACCTTCCTGAGTACTTGCTGACCATGTCCACTCCTTTATGACTGCAGTCTACCATCAGCATGCCATCTAACATTGGCTTCCTGAACATGACAATGAGTTCACTGTACTCCAAAGGCCACCACAGTTGCCAGATCTCAATAAAAAAGACCTGCTGTTTGTTGATATTATTTGCATTATGGATGTGCAGCTAACAAATCAGTAGCAACTGCATGATGTTATGTTAATATGGACCACAATCTCTGATGTCTCTATGTTCCAATATTGTTAAATCTATGTGAAAAAGAATTTTGGGCAGTTCTAAAAGCAAAAGGGGTTCAACCCAGTACTAGCAAAGAGTACTTAATAAAGTGTCAGGTGTGTGTGTTTACAGGATTACTTGTCTTTAACTGGACAACATGAATCGAGATTGTGTAAAGATCTAACACAATCCTAGATTATTTAAACTGAAATGAGTATAACACAATGCACTTTATTACGTCGACCAGGATGAAGCGGTTACTCCATGAATAAATGAATGTCCATCAGTGCGTTTTAGTAAAAAAAAATAATTTATTCCATATAAATACAATAAAGATATTAAAGCATCTCATCAGTAAATACATCCTTAAAAGAACACAGTCACTCATACATGAGGGCAAATTGTGCACCATATGCAAATTTGATTAATAAATAAACTGCTGTTCACAGTTGGTAGTAGTAAAATTCAAACAAATGATGGATAGTCAAGTTAGAGTTGTAAAGTGCAAATGAATTAATTCCATCAGTAGTGTCTCCGAATATCATTCTGTGAAGAGATTAGGCACAAATTGAAGACGAGCAAAACCGTACCATTCTTACTGTGTACATTTTAATCTCATACTTGTATGGTCAAAGAGAAAACCTGCTTTTGACACTCTTTTTGTTCTTGATATATTCGTTCTGTTTACTCTGCTTACTACAAAGTTAATCATTTGCCATAGATGCAATCAAAAAAGGACACATTTACAGTATCTCAGCAAGAGTCTATGAGGGAGACTTCATGTGGACATGGCAGAGGTCTTAGCTGTTGGCACAGTTTCCCAGTGTATATGTGACTTAAAAATGATTCAAGCATAATCTGACATGGCACCGTATGTCATCTGCTAGACGTCACTGGGTGTGTGTGTGTTTTTGTGAAACGTGTTGGGCAGGCAGCAGCAGCAAGCTTGCCTTAGCGCTCGCTGTATGTGTGTGTTTCTGTAGGCGTAAATCAGAGGGTTAAGCAGAGAGTTCCCAGTAACTGGCACTAGTGTGGCATATGTGTACAGCACTGGTGACGATCCGTCCCCCAGTAGTCCGTACACAACGAAGGGCATCCAGCAACTGGCGAAGATGACGAGGATCAGGGCGAGAGTGTGCACGCGGCGGCGCGTGTGTGTGCGCACGGAGGGCAGCGTGTGTCTCTGTAGAGCAATTTGGTGGGAATGGCGCAAGACTACTTGGCAGATCCAGGCGTTGAGTTGGAGCATCAGAGCCAGAGCCAGGATGAAACCCCCACACAGGGTGGCCAGATGCACTCGAGTCAGCGGCCACACCACACTACAGGACTGTCCATCATCCAGGCAATTCCAGCCTAGGGCAGGAAGAACCCCCTGCAGTCCAGCCACCGTCCAGCCCACAGCCAGAGCACAGCGCGCGTGTGTGTGGGTGCGCCGCGAACCATAAGTCAGCGCCCTATGGAGGGACAGAAATCGGTCCAAAGTGATGCCCAGCAGGGAGAAGACAGACGCGCTGAGTGCGCTCACAAGCAGGCCCACGCTAACCAACCCCAGCACCGTGGAGGAGACGCACCAGCGAGACAAAAAGTGCAGCAGCAGTCCTACTCCTGCCAGAAAGTCTGCCCAAGCCAAGCTGCCAATCAGCAGGAACATAGGCGCTCTCAGAGAGGCCGAGGAAAGGATGGTCACGATGATGATTGCGTTCTCGCAGCAAATCAGGGCGCCTGATACACAAAGGGCCACGTCCCATGGAGTCATCGTCGCTGCCAACACGGGGTCAGGTGTGTTACGGTCAGTAGAGAGCTGCAGCAGCGGCTCGATTTCGAAGACAACCTCCAAGCCCACTTCAGAGTCGTTTAGTGCCATACCTGTGGATAATAATTGAATGCATCAGTACAGTGGAGATGAACACAGATATGTTGATCTGACCATTATTTGGCAAATAACACGACCAGAACCGGTCTTACGACCCCACGAGCCCGAAGCAAGGAATTTCTAATGCTATTTTCTTTACTTTGCGATATTCACTCTTGCTCTGTTGATCGTTATATTAGTTGTACCTTTAATAAACCTACAGTCAAATGTGTCATTAAACCCATTTTAAAGTGTTGCTGTGCCCCCTAACTTCACACCAAACTGGATTTAAAATGGATCTGACGATGCCCCTGGAATACATGTTATAATAACCTACGTACTGTTTTAAACCACAATATAACCTGCATGCTATTTTTTACCTGTTGGTTTAGTTACCAAGTGCCCCTTTTGCAAATTTTTATCTCATATAAGCTATTCGTAGCTTGTACAGTAGCTGAATTGACTGGTCAATATTGTTTGCAGCGCAATTACTTTCGTAATTACCAATTTTTCTTCTTAATCTTTCCTCATCTCTCCTTATATACTATTTATTTGAATTGCCCCTTCCCATTTGCATCAACTAATGCTTTGAATATCTTAAGTTATTTTTTAACTTTTGTCTATATCCTAAAGCTGGATCTTATTTAATATTGTTTTAGATAGAAACATCTGGCAACAATATTGTTTGCTATATTAAAGCACAAAACATATATTTGAAATCAAATATAATATAACCTATTTCTTAAACTATTCTTGGGGCACAACTTTGATCAGATTGAGAGTCTAGATGAGAGTCTCATCTCGAGTACCGACGATGATTCCCGATATAAGCCGAAGCCGAACGGTGATGCACGAGAGCAGGCTGAGATTGCTCAAGCACTGCCTGCCCTTACTGATGCTGTAACGTTAAGCATGACTTCTAGGCAATTATGTACAAATAAAAATCATCCAACTTACTGAGATGGTCAAGATTGTTCAAAGGGAATTCCTTCAGCAGTCCACCATCCAAGCAAAGTGCTAACTGATGGCAGATAAAGCAGAGTTCCAGAGAAATCTTGCAGCGCTTCTCAAAAAACCCAAGTGTTTTTTTTCGCCAGTGCAAAGGCGCAAGACTGTCCTTTTATTTCCCTCCGTGTCTTCCCCGTAGTCTCAGTGAGCTCCTCTGTAAAACACCCGAGTCTTTCGGGCTGCTGTCGTTACCTCCTGACGTCACTTACGACGAAGGGGGCTGATTCCCCCGGCAGAGCCAATCACGGTGTGCTCAGATGCAGCTTCTATTGGCGTAATTTCATTCATAAAAATGCCGCATTCTTTTGCCTCGCCCACTGCGACGGACAGAGAGGAGAATCTGACGATCAATGGGGTGACTGGCCATCCTCATGCTTATGGGAAATCACGCACATATACGCGACTGTGTGTATTTGGCTATATAATAGAGTCAGGCTAAAATACAGACACATGTAGAGGAATGGGTTATAGCTACTGAAATCCACTCTGATATGCATATGTTATGTGCTCACACAGTAGTTAGGAAATGAGGGAATTTATAGCTATTTCTCCCAAACAAATTGGCAACAGCAGTCTAATATGCCTACATGGTCCTCAAAATATAGTATAATATGAGGCATATGAGGTATACTTTAATGTGATTGTTGTGCGTCTGTCCCTCTGAGTCACCCTTGTCCATGGTCCTGAACGTAGTGACGTCAGTCCTGTTGCACATTTTGACTACGCGGCGGTTTTCATCTTCACCTGTCTGTCACGATGTTCTGCATCTCTTGGGTGTTAATGTGCAACACCACGCAGTCACGCTATAGCCTATAATTGTTCATGGGCAAACCCTGCGCTTCTTAAACCCTATATATTATTTTGCCTCTTATCGGTTTCACTAAGTGGCGTTGTTGTAAATGTAGTTACTGCATAACAATTCTCCGTTTATGATAATGGAAGACAGCAGTGGATAATGACGACAATTCCTGGCATACGAAATGAAGCGGGGATTCTCGCTCTGTCTGGAGGGCTCGAGCGTGCGCGGGCGGTGCTGTGACAACGTGCCCGCGCATTTTAATGAAGCGGGTGGGCGAGCAGCGGGGACTCTCCTGTCTTTAGTCCGGTATATATAAGGACAGGCTTCCGGTGCACTCCAACTACACATAAAACACCAAAGAGCTTGGGTGATCAGATCAAAAGCTTGGGTGATTTCGACAGTATTTGTTTTGCTGTATCGGCAATCCAAGCAATCCGATTGATGTTATGATATATAGCTGCTTTGAACACTGGGAAGTTATACAATAGCAAACATACACCTGTTGTTGCTACTAATCGGAATTCGTTTCCATACGCCTACGTCAGTTCGTGTATCATGTCAGTGTGACACGTGCACTATTACTTGTAATCAAATTCCAAATGCCTTCTTCTGCGCTTTCAGTGGAAAAAGGGGTGGGCGAGGAGTGTGTGGTGGGCAGTGTGTGAGAAGACTGCAGAATCTCTCCCAGTTACGTAATATCAGTATAATGAGAATGCTGCAGGAAACACACACCATGTGCTCTCACATCCTAATTCGGATGGATGGATGGATGGATATAT